>OZ024831.1:27971632-28029132 GCA_964016985.1 Anodontia alba
CGAGTACCCACAATCTATGTTTTGAGCACAAATAAGAAAAATAATGCATACCCCTGGAAACCCCAGTTTTACTATATGAAAGTGGGGTTTAAGGGGATCAAAATCTTATAGGTATGTTTTGGGATGTCTAGCGTTTTTTTTTTTTTTTTTTTTTTTTTGTTTTATTTTACAAGATTAATGACTCAATCATCACATAAGAGAGAGGGAAGTTATCATATACAATAGAGACAAGTAAAACTGAAAAAAAAAAAAAAAAAAAAATCACATCCCAAAGATGAAATCCGAAAGATGAAATACACATTGAAATACAAGTGATTAGCATCTGTACTTTTAAAATCCTACTTGTCGGATATGCAACCTGCAAAAATAAGTAAATAAATAATTCACAAATGAGACAGTTCATTGTATGTATAAATTTAATATAACCGTACTTTTTTGCATAGCATATTTCCACGGGCGGTCAAGTAAAAACTAGGACATGCACCATCTTGCAGCTGTTAAATGACGTATTCAGTGTAGGTTATGTGAAACCTTTTTACACTATATTTAGTACTTTATTTTTATTTAGTTGTTTAGTCAGTTAGATTTCTATGCAACATGTGTGTTAGGTGTCGTTTGCCGGCAATAAACATCACGAAAACTAGCCTATATAATTTTAATCCCCTTAAACCCCAGTTTTTTATAGTAAAACTGGGGTGTACAGTGATATACATTATTTTTCTTATTTCTGCTCAAAAACATAGATTATGGGTACTCGCTCAATCTATGCTTTGAGCAGAAATACGAAAAACATCCGAATTTTTATCTGAAAATTTTCATTGTTTGGTGGTAAAATTTTCAGTATATTTGAATAGGCGTGTTTTCGTAATGATTGCTGTCATACGAAGAACCTTAATATGACCATGATACCTTTTTTTTTTTGGTTGTTATTTGTTTTTGTTTTTTTTTGTTTTTTTTTTGTTTTTTTTTGTTTTTTTTTTATTATTATTTTCTGTTGTTTTATTTTATTTCATTTTTGTGTGTGTGTTTTTTTTGTTGTTGTTTTTTTTGTTTTGTTTTGTTTTTTTTTTGTTTTTTTTTTTTGTTGTTGTTGTTTTTGTATGTGTGTGTATGTCTGTGTGTGTTTTTCTTTCTTTGTTTTTTTTTTTTTTATGTACACGTATATATGTTCTTTGTTTCCGAAGGCAAATTATATATTTTTGTTTGATTGTTTATCCTTTAGTTGTTAGTTTCTAACTAAATCCATAAATCTATTATCATCTTGAAAGAAACCTTATGTAATAGTTATGTATTTATTTATGTATTCATTATTATTATTATTATTATTATTATTATTATTATCAACTGATATTTTTCATGTAATTAGTCGTCATTCGGTTGTCTAAATGATAAAAACTAGTTGATATACCTTCATAATTTAATACGTTACCTATACAAACAATAATGAAGTTATCAACCTGGCTTGTACGCGTGTATTTTCTAATGCGAATTTACCTGGCGATTATGAGGAAGATATTGTTTTAAGAAGGATGTCGCAAGATAAAATTACAAATGAAAATGGTACATGTTTGTTAAATTCTTGTAAGCTTACCGGAATGCGATCAATGAATGGAAGGGTTGGTGAGGATGCATGTGTTGAGAATGACTTATTTGCAATAATTAATGTTGAACAAAGAATCACTCCAACAGGGGCACCGCCTTTGGTTAAGCAGAGAAACTACGAAACACGATAAAGGACCCGCAGTGAGAGCAATCGGAAGACCCCGCAAAGAAAGAACAATACCAGGACCGCCGTCTTAGAATGGTGAGTAGTGATACCTATATTCGTGAACGCTATGATAAAATAAAGCAAAGGACACAATGACAACTAGAATCCACAACACACACACACACACAAAGAATTCAAAACCAAATGGGTCCGATCACAGTACACAATTGGCCCGACTTGAGATATTGATAATCAGGCACGATTTTTTTCAGACACATTGTGGAGGGAGTCGTCATTTAGTTTGAAGACCGATTCACTTTTGTGAAATAAAAGAGGAAAGCAAATTTAACAACCCTATTACGGTGATTCGGGCAGAATATCCAGGTTGTAACTGATTGAGGTAGAATATCCAAGTTATAACTGATTGCTGTTAAATTGTAACTGATTGCGGTAGAATATCCATGTTGTAACTGAATGCGGTAAAATATCTATGTTGTAACTGATTGCGGTAGAATATCCATGTTGTAACTGATCGCAGCAGAATATCCATGTTGTAACTGATTGTGGTAGAATATCCATGTTGTAACTGATTGCGGTAGAATATCCATGTTGTACCTGATTGCGATAGAATATCCATGTTGTAACTGATTGCGGCAGAATATCCATGTTGTAACTGATTGCGGTAGAATATCCATGTTGTAACTGAATGCGGTAGAATATCCATGTTGCAACTGATTGCGGCAGAATATCCATGTTGTAACTGATTGCGGTAGAATATCCATGTTGTAACTGAATGCGGTAGAATATCCATGTTGTAACTGATTGCGGTAGAATATCCGTGTTGTAACTGATTGCGGTAGAATATCCATGTTTTAACTGAATGCGGTAGAATATCCATGTTGTAACTGATTGCGGCAGAATATCCATGTTGTACCTGAATGCGGTAGAAAATCCATGTTGTAACTGATTGCGGCAGAATATCCATGTTGTAAATGATTGCGGTAAAATATCCATGTTGTAACTGATTGCGGTAGAATATCCATGTTGTAACGTACCGTTTTGTAGTAAATGACATTTTTTATTGTTCCAAAAGTCCGTTCTATTAACAATCGTTTGAATTTATATAGAAATAAAATCTATAAGTGTTGCCCTTGGAAACACCGGACACATAATAGGAAAAAATTAGAGTATCGGTTTCATTAGGACCCTTCACATGCAGAAATCATTACGAAAATACGCCTATTCAAATATATTGAAAAGTTCACCACCAAAATCGAAAAGTTTTCAGATAAAAAATTCTGATATTTTTCTAATTTCTGCTCAAAACATAGATTGTGGGTACTCGTTAGAACTGCCTCGCCGAGGCGGTTATAACGAGTACCCACAATCTATTTTTTTGAGCAGAAATAAGAAAAATAATGTATAACCCTGTAAACTCCAGTTTTACTATATAAAAGTGGTTTAAGGGAGTCAAAATCATACAGGTATGTTTTCGTGATGTGTAGTTTACAGGGCTGAATAGGCCCCCAACCCGCCCCGTTAGCACCACTTTAAGTGGAACTCGATCTTCCAATATACCTGAAAAGCCTCAATGACTCCAAGGAAAATAAAAATTAAAACTGCAATATGTTGAAGTACGGGGAGACGTTTTACACCACCACACAACACATGGTACTTAACACCTGCTGCAGTGAAATGCTAGAAATTTTGTTTGTAAAACACTGTGCCCCCAACCATATGCTTGCCTCTAAAGATAATATAAGATAAAACTGGCCCAATCTACAAGAGGCCATTACTCCTTAAATATTTTTCAGAATTCATTCAAAAGTCAGCCAGGTCATCTTCTCATCACTACCAATCTATTTATCAAGTTATGAGGCTCTAGCTCTAACAGTTTTTGAGATATTTTGCTGAAAAGGGGGAAAAATGCCCAAATTTACAAAGGGACATTACTCATGCCCAAAAACAGCAGGCCCCCAACTTCTTTCTCGGCACTACCAATCTATTTACCAAGTTATGAGGCTCTAGCTGTAACAGTATTTGAGATATTTGCTGACAAGGGAAACATGCCCAAATTTACAAAAGACCATTATCCATGAAACATTGTTCAAAATTTATTCAAAAATTAATCAGGTCATTTATTTATCATTACCAATCAATTCATCAAGTTTCAAGGCTCTAGCTCCAACAATTTTTGAGATACTTTGCTGACAAGATGAAAATGCCCAAAATTACAAAGAGCCATAACTCATGAAGTGTTTTTTTTTTTTTTTTTTTTTTTTTTTTTTCAGAATTTATTCAAAAGTTATTCATGTTATCTACTTATCACTACCAATCTAGTCATGAAGTTTCAAGGCTCTAGCTTCAACAGGTTTTGAAATATTTTGCTGACAAGGAAAAATACCTAAATTTACAAAGGGCCATTACTCATAAAATATATTTTCAGAATTTATTCAAAAGTTAATCAGGTCATTAACTCATCCAGTCATTACCAATCAATTTACCAAGTTTCAAGGAGGGTTTCTTTTTGTCGAGTGTCAAGTATCGAGTTGTAAAAGTTGAGTATCAAGTTAAAACTGTCAAGTATCGAGTTGAACTGGTCGACTATCAAGTTAAAATTGTCAAGTTTCGAGTTAAAATTGTTGAGTATCGAGTTAAGTTGGTCGAGTATCGAGTTAAAATTGTCGAGTATCGAGTTGATTTGGTCAAGTTAAAATTGTCGAGTATCGAGTTAAAATGGTTGAGTATCGAGTTAAAAATATTGAGACTCGAGTTAAATTGTCGAGTATCGAGTTGAAATTGTCTAGTATCGAGTTAAGTTTGTCGAGTATCAAGTTAAAATTGTCGAGTATCGAGTTAAAATAGTCAAGTATCAAGTTAAAAGTGTCGAGTATCGAGTTAAAATAGTCGAGTATCGAGTTAAAATTGTCGAGTTTCGAGTTAAAATAGTCGAGTATCGAGTTAAAATTGTTGCGTATCGAGTTAAGTAAGTTGAGTGTTAAGTTAAAATATTCAAGTATCAAGTTAAAATAGTTTTAACTTGATACCCAACTTTTACAACTCGATACTTGACACTCGACAAAAAGAAACCCTCAGATCTCATACCCATTTAGGAGGAGAAGTCATTTAAAGTTGTTTTTTTTTTTTTTTTTTTTTGTTTTTTTTTTTTCTATTTTTAGCTCTGGTGGCCATCTTGTTCAGTGGAGCAGAACGGTTTGAGCAATTTTCGTAGCGGGTCACTCAAGCAACGTTCATGTGAAATTATGTCAAAATCCGTCTATCAGTTTAGGAGAAGTCATTTAAAGGTTTTTCTTCTTTTAGCTCTGGCGGTCATCTTGTTCAGCGGAGCTAAAACGTTTGAATAATTTTAGTAGAGGGTCACTCAAGCAACATTCCTGTGAAATTATTTCAATATCCGTCTACCCATTTAGGAGGAGAAATCATTTAAAGGTTTTTTTTCTGTTTTTAGCTCTGGCAGCCATCTTGTTGAGTGGAGCGGAGTGTTTTGAGCAATTTTGGTAGAGGGTCATACAAGGAACATTCCTGTGAAATTATTTCAAAACCCATCCACCCGTTTTTGAGGAGAAGTCATTTAAAGCAGAAGTTGATGACGGACAAAGACCGATCACAATACCTCACTTTGAGTACTTCGTGCTCAGGTGAGCTAAAAAATGCATTTCAGGACCGAAAATCTAAATTTTCTCAAAAACAAACTGTTCTAGAGCAGAATGGATGGTAGCACATGAAATAGAAACAAATAGGGATTGTGTTGTATGCCCTTATTATATATATAAAAAAAAAAAAAAAAACATTTAAAAGTTACAACCCGGAGCGGAATGTATATTACACATGCAATTACATATATACCCAGTCAGCATTCTACGTAAATATATATCGGGCCGTCATCGGCCCGTCAGGGTAGCTGACGGGCCGATGACGGCCCGATGTAGATTTACGTAGAATGCTAGCTGGGTAATGACCCCTTGCATAATAAGCGGCGAGTAATTTATAAAGTATTAGAGTGGTGACTGTCATTATTATTCTAAGCCCACTCTATATAGTCAAAAATTTTATAAAAAAATAGAAAGTCTTCAAAAGTTACAGCCCCGAAGGGTGCTTACATTTTTATCCTCAATTATATATATTCAAAGAGCAACTAGAGCAAGTGATCAGAGATCATGTATGTCCCCGGCTGATGTCAATTCCGATTGTAAAGTCTTTGCTCCTCTCCTCCTACCTCCTATGTCCCTCACTACGTATCTTGCACTTGTCATGCAGCTTTTCGTAAGTTAATTTAGCAACAGCAGAACAGAAAGACAAACTTGGACAGAAATAACTATGTCCTATTTATTGGCCTCACCCAAAGACCTAACTGAGGGATTTCGAGACAATATGCTAAAGGCAACTGTATACAGATATACTATACTAAATATGAAAAGAATGTATCGTGAGATTGCTGACATACATGACTATATATATATATATATAAAAGAATTACTGCAGAATGCTATGTCTCACCTGAAATTGCGCCAATTATATTTTATGCTTGGACAGTGCTATGTAGAGTAGTACTAATATCAAGTTTTTCTTCATGGTGAATTGAATATAATATCCAATGGTTTGAGCAAATCCATCAAGAAGTAGTGAAGATACAACAAAAAATCACTTGCTCCTGAAAAGTAGGTCAAAAGAAGGCCGATATGACTATTTTAACTCGATACTCGACAATTTTAACTCGATACTCGACTATTTTAACTCGATCCTCGACAATTTTAACTTGAAACTCGACAAACTTAACTCGATACTCGACAATTTTAACTCGATACTCGGCAATTTTAACTCGACACTCAAATTTTAAACTTGATACTCAACCATTTTAACTCGATACTCGACAATTTTAACTTTATACTCGGCCAATTTAACTAGATACTCGACAATTTTAACTCTATACTCGACCAACTTAACTCGATACTCATCAATTTTAAATCGATACTCGACAATTTTAATTTGATACTCGACCAATTCAACTCGATACTCGACCAATTTAACTTGATACTCGACAATTTTAACTTGATACTCGACAATTTTAACTTGATACTTGCAACTTTACAAATTGTGACACTCAGTTTCAAGGCTCTAGCTCCAACAGTTTTTGAGATATTTTGTGGACAAGGTAAAAATGCCCAAAATTACAAAGGGTCATAACTCATGAAGTATTTTTAAAAACTTATTCAGAAGATATTCAGGTCGTCTACTCATCAATACCAGTCTGTTCATTAAGTTTCAAGGCTCTAGCTTGAATAGTTTTTAGATGTTTTGCTGACAAGATTGCATACATTTTTTTTTTCAAAGGGTCATAACTCAGGAAAGGGACATAATCCTCCTAAAACAAAAAAAAAACACGTGTCAGCCATTTTTTCATGGGAAATCCATATAAGAAATTTCAAAACAGTAGCATTCACGGTTCTAAAGTTATTCTATGCATCAAAAAGCGTGACGAACGGACTGACGGACGAACGCCCCAGGACCAATATGCCCCTCCAACTTCTCCGAAGTTGGGGGCATAAAAATATATAATGATTATTCAGTGACACATTGCACATATAACGAATGTCAGAATGTCGGTTTCATTGTGACTCTTCATAAGCAGCATTATGGTCATTATAAAATTAAGTTCTGATAGACTTTCTTACATAAGTGTTTTAAAAGCAAGTTTATATTTTGACATCTGAGCATTCGTTTTCGGTATATTCAGTAAATGTCCTTGTAACTACGTTTCTGATTTAAGGTTAATGAATACAATGTCAAAGTGGCTACTCCGTCCAAATGGGTTGTTTGTCTCTAGGCAACTCTGTTCAAATTGTATTCCTGTCCTTGGAAGGAAAAAAGGTAAGAGAAGAGTCCAGGGGTGCCACAGTTACAAGCCGCAGCCCTTCCCAGACACCAAGAGGAAGAGGAAACAGACAAAACAAAACTAGCGCAAATCGAACAAACGTACGAAAAGCACTAAGATTAGATCTCTCTTCCCCAAGCGAGGTACGTAATTGCTATGCTGAAAAAAAAAACACAAGAACAAAATAACACAAGGCAAGACTTTAAACCAATTGCCTCGTAGAATAAACCACAAAGCAACAAAGCAGCAGTGTGAGACTAACACCGTAAGACCTTGGAACGGTCAGTAGAATAAACCACCGGGGGGGGGGGTGGAGGGAGGGGGGATTAAAGCACACAGGCAGCCTCCAAAGTGTTTTCCCTGTAAACACTGGCGGGAATCTACCGAGTGTACCCCTTAAATGTGTGTCACAGGTGGAGCTGACACGCTGTAAAGAAGGAAGCCAAGTCGATGACACGGGAGCCCTGGTTCTATGCTGTTTTTGTTTTCACTTTCTGATCATGTCCTCGTTTCCTCAGATTGTGACAAGGCCATGCCGTTTTGCATAGGCTTGTTTCGTTCTCTAAAGACGAAAGCCCTGCTGGGAACTCATCAGAGTGTCAATTTACATTCAGCTATTTCGTCAGTTTATTTATCTAGAACTCTTTAAACTTACAGTAATAATACTGGTACAATGGAACTGCAACAATGGTAGTCAGGTGTGTTCGATAGGGCTGAGGAGACCAAATTAAACACAACATGAGAAAAGCGTCTATAACTAGCCGGTTATTGGAGCGCCCTTCATAAGTCTATGGTTACAGCGAATAATCCAACACTGCAAACAGAAGACAAAGTCATTTATCTTGTTTTGAAAGCAGGATTTCCTATTTGAATTTTATTTTAATGGCACGTCGCAATTAGTGATGACGAAGTAGTCTGGGTCGCGGAAACGTGTAGTTATTGAAAGACAACTTAGAAATGTTTGGATCGCAATGACATCAAACTGGATACAATGTTAAATGTTTAAAGGGATATGATGTTCCCGGTTTTTCTATCTACTTATGGCGTACCGAGGAAGGGCTATGATTCTAAACAAGCATTCTGTGAAGTGGGTTTGCTTATCGCCTGGACAGGGTGTAAATTTTGTACAACAAGTGTCCCAGACTTCCGTCCGAACTCCTGTTTTATTCGTATTGTGGGTACTTACCAGCTAGCTTTAAACAACAATGTACAAGATAAAATCGCCGATGCTTTTCTGATAAAGCTTAGTACATAAAGTTCAAATGAAGAACACACACACACACACACACACACACACACACACACACACACACACACACACATACATACATATATATATATATATATATATATATATATATATATATATATATATATATATATATATATATATATATATATATATATATATATATATATATATGTTCTAAATCTTATCTGTAAATTGTCATAAAATTTCAAATCGCATAAACCTGAGCACAGTTCGTTGTAAATGTATGGATCGGAATTTTTTTCTCATTTTGCTGTCACACGCCTTGTTGCCATGTGAAATATGATGTTTTAAATATTAAAAGACAGAGCAGCAGAAAAAAGTGTTTTGCTATAGAATAAAACAAGTGACCCGCGTCATGAGATCAAGATGCTTATCGCATGTACGGGCAACGAAATGCCAAGGTCAGCCTGCGCGTCCAATTAATCTAATTAGAGAATTTGCTTCCGATGACATAATCTTTGGGTGCTGTAATAAAGAAGAAAAGGGAATACCCTGATCAGCATGGAGACTGCGTGAATGGACCATCGATGTTCGCATATACTGAAATGGGGCTTTTCCCAGCTAGCATTCTATATAACTCTACATCGGGCCGTCATCGGCCCGTCAGCTACCCTGACGGGCCGATGACGACCCGATATAGATTTACGTAGAATGCTGACTGGGTTGCTCCTGTAGAGGCTCATCTGAATAGTCGTTAAATGCGAAGTTCAATAAAAAAGGACATTTAGACTTTTTATGCAGTACAGAAAGGTATACCTATAAAATCTTGGTGAATTATAAAAGATATGATATAACAGATTAAAGTTTTATCATCGAATGAAAGATTTATACCCGTGTAATCCCTGTCGTACCAACAGGAAAAGGATTATCATAACATACACATGCAGGATCAGCAAAGACCAAGACCATGTGCACCACAACGTAGCAAGGTCATGCAATTCTCCAGTTGGTATCTAGGGATGTTTCTTTAATCCATTTACAAAGAGCAGTAGGGTCTGGACCTTCGCTGTTTGAATATGCTCCAAATTCCCTTTTGTTATGACATGTCCATACGTATTACAACGAAAATGTGAATCTACAGGAGAGAAACCTCCAAGGATATGTTTTTATTGTGCAATTATCTGGTGTTTGGTACATTAGTACCGTGTTTTGATAAGCCTTTGAAATTGAGTTATAAAGTTATTTCACCATCAGCAAAAGACAAGAATCCGGTGTTTTATTTGGTTTTCTAGACAAGCTGTCTGCATCTAGAATCATATCTTCTCCATGCTATTCATAAACTTCCCTTCAGACCTTCAAAGAATAGAGCTTGTGCAGTTGGGTGGCATGTAGTATTTCATTACGAAAATATGCCTATTCAAATACATTGAAAATTTTTTCACCAAAAAATGAAAATTTCAGATAAACATTCTGATATTTTTTTTTTTTTCATATTACTGCTCAAAACATAGATTGTGGGTACTCGTTAGAACCGCCTCGGTGAGGCGGTTCTAACGAGTACCCACAATCTATGATTTTGACCAGAAATAAAAGAAATAATGTATACCCCTGTAAACCCCAGTTTTACTTTATAAAAGTGGGGTTTAAGGGGGTCAAAATTATATAGGCATGTTTTCCCGAGGTCTCATCCATGCTGTTGATAAACTTCCCTTCAGACGTTCAAAGAATAGTGATTGTGCAGTTGGGTGGCATTTAGTATTTAAGCTCTTTCTTAATTGCTAAATTACCGGTAATATAATAATTTAGGTTATTGAAGAATGGTTTATTCATGTAGTACTTTAAGAAGAAAGTCTTAACTGACCACTGTTTCGCATTAACATACCATGAATATCATAACAGGTAGAGAGAAAGTTGTCATAGTAAAAACAGCTGTGATTAATTGTCGCCATGTTTTAGACTTCAGTCAAGTGCCACACAGAAGCATATCCGAAACCAAGTAGCATATAAGACTAATAAGCTCTTGCCGAAACATATTTAAGCGCTAGCATGTGAAAATGGGTCCTTTGGCCATACGCTTACAGGGCAAAAGTTAGACCAACCTAGCATCACTAACAGAACTAGATATTGTATTTTGTAGTCCTGTTTGTGGTTTTCTAATGTTTTGGCTTCAGACCGCCATTCACACCTTTGTTTCATCACAGTGCTTGTGATTATATGTGTTTTTACTGTCATAACGAAAACACGCCTATTCAAATATATAGAAAAATTTCACCTCCAAAAACTGAAAATTTTCAGATAAAAAAAAAAACCTGATATTTTTCATATTTCTGCTCAAAACATAATTTGTGGGTACTCGTTAGAACTGATATTTTTCATATTTCTGCTCAAAACATAGATTGTGGGTACTCGTTAGAACCGCCTCGCCGAGGCGGTTCTAACGAGTACCCACAAACTATGTTTTGAGCAGAAATATGAAAAATAATGTATCCCCCTGGAAACCCCAGTTTTACAATATAAAAGTTGGGTGTAAGGGGTTCAAAATTATATAGGCATGTTTTCGTGATGGAGGTTTCACAGATGAGGTAGAGGACGCCTATGCGGACCGATCATATGTTAATAATTTAGTGCTGCATCAGAATTAAGGATGAGGTTTTGTGTGAGCAAAACTGGTTTAATCTCTTGAATGTCACTGTTAACTTGTGAAACGGTAATATTTTACCATTTGTAAAGAAACGGTCAGCATGAATTTAAATTGTCTATATAAAAATGTGAAGATACCGTGAAATCCCACAATCATGAAGCACAGCCTTTCCAAGACAAGAAGGAGAGATGCTGAACAAATATTATTGCATAAAAAGCAGTGTCGCACGTTATTAAAAGCAGTGCATTAACCGGCGAAAAGCCGTGTATTAAAAAGGCAATTCATGCGCTGTTAATGCACGGCTACGCAACTTTCAATATGATCGTACCGGGGCCACAGATTTGCTGCCGTTACGAAATGTGTACTGCCCGGCCCTAGAACGAGCATAGTCAGTGGAAATTACGTTCGCGAGACATCCGTGAAAAGGCGAAACAAAATAGTGCAAGACATAACATGAAATGTAGCAAATGTTTTCATTTTTTATGCAATATTAGCGATCGGACATGGTTTTTCAATGCATTAACATTCGCCAGGTCCCTAGGGAGGTGTTGAAAACCGCGGAGGCCGCGGTTTTCAACACCTCCCTAGGGCCCTGGCGAATGTTAATGCATGAAAAACCATGTTTGATCCCTATGACAAAGCAAACACCACATATGAATTATGAAACCACCGACGCACGAAGAATAAAAACTGCAACTGAACCGTTTTGGAATGGTCAGTGGGGAAATTACTGGCCATCTGTAAAGCAACTATAAAAGAATTGAACGCTAGAGGCGCACAACGATTAGAAATTATGCATATCAGCTGTTCATTGTCATAATAAAAAAAAACACGACTGCTAGCATATCAGAGAAAAAAATAGACATAATATACAGCAGGTATTCAGGATACTACCAAATTTCTTTTTTTTTTTTTTTTTTTTTTTTGTTTGTTTGTTTGTTGTTTTTTTTTTTTTTTTTTTTTTGTTTTGTTTTGTTTTTTTGTTGTTTTTTTTTTGGGCGGGGGGGGGTGGGTCGGGGTGGTTTCCTTTTTCTTTTTTTCTTTTTTTTTTTTTTTTTTTTTTGTATCATGTCTTTTCTTTCAATTAATTTTAAAACTAAAATAAAAATGATTTACTTTTTGCAGATTTAAACAAAGTTTTTGATTCGCTTTGGAATATAAGAAGCTACCAGGAAATTCCATAATCACGAAGTACAGCATTCCCAAGGCACCAAAAGAAGGACGGACGAGGAACAAATAAATGACAAAACAAACGCCCCATAAGGAATCACAGACGTACAAACAAAGACTTTAAACACAGAGCAACCGCTTTGGAACGGCCCGTTGGAACACTACTTACTGGGGCGGGGCCTAAACCAGTTTTGCTTACCCTTAATTCTGAAGAAGCTCCAAATTACAAATTTAAGTTAAGTCCGCATAATGGTCCTCGCTTAGTGGAAAGACTGATTGAAAAAGCAGTGCTAGAAATAATCAACAGAGCCCAGTTGTTCAAAGCGTCGTTAGCTTAACGAGCTCGTTAAGGGTCATTTCGTTAACTGTTTCAGGGGATTCAATATACATTATTCTGATATTTTTGCATTAAAATAATGTGAGTAGCTTTTGCACTGCTACTCATATTTTTTCACCAAAATATTTCAGCATATTTGCGTATCACTCGATGTAAATTTTAACGAATCGTTAACTAACGATGCCGTTAGCTTTGAACAACTGGGCCCAGATTGTTGACAATGACACGATACACTTGCAGGGGCAATAACTGTCAAAATTGGTTTTCACTTTTGAAACATGATGTACATTACAAGGAATGAATTTACTCCAATTGGTGTACAGGATGCAAACAGGGAATCACAATAATTGTCGACCTTGACAATATTGCAGACAATCTACCGAGTGTTTCCAGTCCCCACTTAAACAGAGCTACCGCTGGGCAGCCTGGATAAGCATGCTCATTAACCCATTCATACCTAGCGTCCCATAAAACGGACAGTGACAAATGGTGTAGACTTAGATCAGACGCTGCTTTCTGCGTTGTCTGATCTAGGTCTACACATTTGTATTAATATTTGCATTATTTATCTATAATAAATGATATTACTAATAACAAACCAGACACCCGTTTAATTGGAAATGAACATGTCTGAACAGAAACGTTGAAAAGTCCACTAGGCATAAATGAGTTATGGAAAAGCCCTAATGTTCGAAGGGCCGTTTTCGCTTGACTCTTACAATATTAGTTGTTTTAGATTACTTTATTTTATGGGCTGCGTCAAGCGAAAAGGTGCATTCGAGATTGCACAAAACGCATAGGTTTAGATCATCTAGCGCATGCGCAAGCTGACCTGGTCGTTCGCTGTACTCATATGCCCGAAGACACACTTTCGCGTGGCGCGGCCCAGTTGGTTTAGAATTATCTACTGTATTATATGTATAAGGTTACACGGCCTGTCTGACATAATTAATTGGATAGCTGACTAACATGATAATCTATATGATTATCAACATTAGTATTTCTGTCTAGAATAGAAAATTATTTTTCCAGCAACAAGCCTGTCTCACTTGCTGGTAGCATCATCGCCATGGTTTAGACATAAACTTCTGGGCCCAGTTGTTCAAAGCATCGTTAGCTTAACGAGCTCGTTAAGGGCCATTTTATTAACTGTTTTAGCGGATTCAATACACTATATTCTGATATATTTGCTGAAAAAATGTGAGTAGCTTTTGCACTGCAAAAGCTACTCACATTTTTTCAGCAAAAAATTTCAGCATATTTGCGTATCATTCGATGTAAATTTTAACGAATCGTTAACTAATGATGTCGTTAGCTTTGAACAACTGGGCCCTGTTTTACATTTCAAAAATGGAGAATGGATAATTTTTTAAGGGGAGTCAACTCTTTGGAGTTGTTTTGCCCTTCTTTTGAAAAAAGATCTACGCTAAAAGAAATAAGTTGCTCCCCTTTGGTCTACTTTAAATGGAAACATTTATTTTAGAGTATAGTTTTTAGCTACAAAGGGGAGCAAAGTATTTATTTTGAGTGTATTCTTTTTCAGTCTCTCTTTTTTGGTCTCTCTTTCCAAAAATGACAGAAAATCTGCAATATGTATTTCTTCTATAAAAATGCATGTGGCTAACCATGTGAAAATATGCCTTCTGAGCATAGTCGGATCATGGCCTTCGCTGTCCGCTCACAGGCTTCGCTGTCCGCTCACAGGTTTAGTTTGTATCCTGTTAAATCAGGACCTAACGACGTATAGCAAAAGCCTGTGATCATACGTTTCGCTTCTGATGGCTGATCTAGATATTTACTGTTCGCATATACACCGAAGACTCCGTTTCATAAAATCTGGTTAATGATGTGGAACGTGGGAAAAAGCCCTTTATTCTATACGCAAACAGCGAAGGTCCATATTAATATACGCATCCGCGCAGTCTGATTTGGACTTTCTCTGTCCGTCGACATATAATACAATATTCAATTCATTGATTCTGTTAGCGGGCAACGAAGGCCCTGATCAGCCTGCGCGAATGTGCAGGCTGATCAGGGCCTGCGTTATCCGCAAATTGCATTAGGGCCCTTTTTGTGCGTTACGAATCAAATATTAAGCATTCATAAGACTTGAACAAAGGTTGGACTTTCAATAAACAGAATGTGCGTTAACCCATTTATACTTAGCGTCCCATAAAATGGACACTGGCAAACAGTGTAGACCCAGATCAGATGCCACAGAACGTGGCGTCTGATCAGGGTCTACACTGTTCGTATTGAATACAGAAATGTTTATAAAATATGGTAATAATAATAACAAACCAGACACCCCTTCTGCTGGAAATGGACCGGTCCAAAGAGTATGGTAGAAGAGTCTACTCGGCATAAATGAGTTAAAATGTACTTATACATTTAAGGGGACTGGGAACATTTGATAGAGTTTCCACCAATTTATACAAGTGGAGCAGTGTTTCCCGTATGCCTTTCGTCACATCAAGCCCCTTCTGAAACTCGGTCGACTACAGAAGGAAAGAATTTATTGGAGCAAAATCTTAACTTATATGGTCGACTCCTTTTCAGAAGAGAAAAAATAAAATTTGACAGTTGCCTCCCTTGATGGTTTATACATTCCCCTAAAGCTGCGCCACAAGAAAGGTCTGTTCAGGGCGTACATGAACAGTAAAGATCTACATCAGCCATTTGATCCTCACAATATGGGCCTTTGCTATACATGGAGATATTCTACAGTATCCAAGGATTCTGTAAGTCACCAGCTAAAACCCTAAATCAGTCTCGATGAGTGGCAAATTTTATAGACCCTGATCAGACGCCGCCTTCTGTGGCGTCTGATCTGTGTCTATGTTTGTTCAGGCTTGTCTGACTGAAGGCTTAGGGTAAATATGGTAACTGCAAGATTTCTTAAGAAAATAATGTAAGAGTCATATGTCGTTTATAAATGTTAAGTCCAGCTATTCGTCGTCCGCATATTCTGTAATGTCCCTTTTCTACATGGCATGTCACACTAATGGGGCATTGATACACTTTCAGAGGATGTAACTCCGTTAAACTGTTTTCATCGCTTCTCAAACGGAGTATACTCTAAAAGGGGGAGTTTGCTCCCCCTGGGAGCAAATTCCTCCCTTTTAGAGAAGACTCCGTTTAATAAGAGATTTGGTTTTCAGAAGAGCAAACAGGAAGTAATAAAATTTGTCTCCCTTGTACAAAATGGCGAAATATCTACAAAGTGTATCCACTTCCCTAAAATTATTTTATTCACGCTGATTTCTTGCCTTTACTAGTTATTTATTGTAAAGTCCCCACAAGCACTTTGCTCCAAGAAGCTGATACATTTGTTATGATTGTTTCGTAACTCGTACGCAGGTGACAACATTACCTGACAACAAGTGACTGATACTTTTTTTCTTATTTTCCAAGAATAAATGACATTTGTGGTAGGACAACAATCAATTCGAATCGTCTCTTTAGGATTCGTATGAAATATCAAGTCCTGTTATATTCTTGTAGATCATTTTCTAGAGAAATAAGAATAGGCCTATAACTGTAATCAGCTAGTAATAATTTATTTTAGCCTACACTTTTGCAATTTAATAGAATACCACTTAACAAGTATTTATAATATCTTATCAATGATTTGTTTGTTCGACTTATTGATTAAAGACGTTTTAAGCCCATTTGATCATTTGAGTCAGTGTATGACAAAACCTACAAACCCAGCGAAGACTCAGATCAGCCTGGGCATCCGCCCAGGCTGATCAGTCTTTTCTGTGCGTTCATTGGGTAGATAAGGACCCAAGCTTTCTTCATGCGGACAGCGGTCTGATCAGACTGGGCGGGTGCCAAGGCTGATCTGAATCTTCGCTGGGCGCAAATGCCATTTTGTAGATTGTGTCATGAGCTGGCTCATTTGGTGTCACTTCCAAAAGGAAGGGAGAAAAGGGCCAGAAGAACTAGTAGAGGAGAGGAAAAAGAGAAATAGACAAGGATGACGAAACAAGCGAATGGCAGTGCAAACACTAATGTGCACCCTTCCCTCACCTGCTGCAAAGTACAGTAGACCCTTACCACCACCCTACCACTCAAACTCTTATCTATGGTCCCTTGTAAATAAGCAGTCATGCCGAAAGTGTGAACAATATAAGACATTTTGTGTTTGTTTTCATAAGTTTATTTGATGAGACTTTTTTTGCGGTTACTCTAACTGTACACTATTCTGACTGTATATACAATTCATGAAATTCAAAGATTATGGGTGATAGTGGTGATGAGAGAGCTTGGAAAAGCAGACAAATGCGAATCTAGTTAATCTTTAGGTATGCTTATCTAAACTGTGAATGCTTACCCAGTTTGGAGTAAATCCATTTTTCTCTAAATCGGTTTGTGCAGTTTATATGGTGAATAAAATTCCGTTTTTTTTTTTGTTTTTTTTTGTTTTGTTTTTTTTGTTTTGTTTTTTAGTAGATTTATCTAGCTGTTATTCCAATACCTGACAATGAATAGGGAATAAATAATTCCAGGGCTGTATTCTGTTTATGGAATTTCACTTACGACACTGATTGTTTTCTTTAAAGTAAATACTTCCTATATAAGAATAAATAAATAAGAAACATATATCCCACTGATTCACATATTTTGGTAACAAAAAATTAAAAAAAAAGAGACCTGGTTGCAATCTTTTCTCATGTCTTTCTCTCTACAAAACACACTAAATATACGACTAATATAGGATCCTAAGATGCATTTGCACATATTAATGCCCTCAAGAATTACTATAGTTTATGTTATTTCCTAAAAATAAAAGTCACAACTCTATGGATATTAGGGGGAAATAGATAAGCTATAAAGATTTTCCACGATACACAAAAACATAAAGCCTCTTTATGTTCTCAAGTCAACATTTTACTGTTTTCCTTAACATAAAATAGATTTTAAAATAATGTAACCAAAGTATAAAGTGGGCAATTTAATGGAGAATATTGGTCTGTGTCGGGCTATATTAAAATTATTACCTCTCTTCCGGCTACAAAATGCAGAACAACAAGGCGGGCAATAAATAATAATACGGTAATAATTTTCGGCTTAGCCGGTTGTCTGTTTCACGGAAAACTATGCGAAGGAACAATTAAAATCACTTCATATCATGTCTCTGCTGAGATATCAGTTCCTGCAAAACAACATGTATTGTGTATGAAACACTGTATTTTGAGGCACAAAAGAGGAATAGCTTTCTGTTTATTTTTTGTTTGTCTTTACTTTTTTGTTTGTTTGCTTGTTTTATACGAGCATTAACGGAGACATTCTTTGCAACAATACTGTTATATCAGTAAATGCATAACTTTGCCAAAACGTTGTTTCAACGTCACTCCAACGTCATGGAGTTGCAGCGACGCTGAGAATACGTGATAGCTAAAGTGTGTGTTTCTTGAATATATTCTGTAAGCACTTAAAGAAAAATTGATACACTAAAAGGGGAGTGACTATGTCATCTAATGGGTGGGGAGGCGGGGAATTATTCTTATTTAGAGTTCATCACGAAAAAACGCCTATATAATTTTGACCCCCTAAATCTCACTTTTCAATAGTAAAACTGGGGTTTAAAAGGAGTATATATTTTTTTTCTCCTCAAAACATAGATTGTGGTACTCGTTAGAACCGCCTCGTCGAGGCGGTTCTTACGAGCACCGCCTCGTCGCGGCGGTTCTAACGAGTACCTACAATTTATGTTTGCTCAAAACATAGATTGTATCACTCGTTAGAACCGCCTCGTCGAGGCGGTTCTAACGAGTACCGCCTCGTCGAGGCGGTTCTAACGAGTACCTACAATCTATGTTTTGAGCAGAAATGGCGGTTCTAACGAGTACCCACAATCTATGTTTTGAGCAGAAATATGGAAAATATCAGATTTTTTTATCTGAAAATTTTTATTTTTTGGTGGTAAAAGTTTCAGTATATTTGAATAGGCATGTTCTCGTAATGTGACACTTTTTCAGAAGGTGTTTGGTGTACAGGAATGGAAAACAGGAAGTCACAACTGGCATAACGACATATATTACACGCTCTGGTATTATTAGTATGCTATGAAATCTATTGGCTCTCTTCTCGTGTTTTGGCTTATTTTGTCTACTTTCTGGTAGATAAAAAAACTATATCAAAATGCAATTTTTACCCTAAATAGTAGGACCTAACCATACTTAAAATTTGAAGAACTCCATTTTGATAACTGCTGATGTGTGTTTAATACCTCTGGATGAGTGGGAAACAGTTACCGACGAAACGGACATAGAGAAAGCACAAAGGTAAAAAAGTCCAGGGAATGCTACAATCACAAGTCGCAGCCAATACCTGACACCAAGAGAAAGAGGAAGAGGAAAGGGACATAAACAACACGCGCAAAAGAAACAAATGCGCGAAAAGCACACAGACCAGCTATCTCTTCCCCATGTGAGGTAGTCGCAATGCTAAAAGGACTAAAAAACACAAGGACAAAAACACAAGACAAGAGTTTATACGAATCGCCTCGTAGATTAAACCACAAAGCCACACAGTGTAAGAGTAACACCGGAGCAACCGCCTTAGAACGGTCAGCAGTATAAATCACCGGGTGGGGGGGGGGGGGAGAGAGAGAGGGGTTAAATCACTTTTACAGTCGACTAACTTCACCCTGGGTCCCGATGCTACTCTTAATACAGAAAAAAAAACATAAACATTCGGTTGCATAATGGCTTCCTACTCAGTCGATGAATCATAGCGAAAACATTAAAATCAATTCATTCATTATGATAAACAGAGACGAGTACTCATGGATAATTCTACACACACTGCGAGCCGGAGTTAAAGAAACCCAATAGTTGAACCACGGTGGGCCAAACCAAAGACATGTGATTAAGCCACAAAAATATAAGTGAAGATACTGAGGAAGTGTCACAATAACGAAGCACAACCCTCCCGGTGCACCAAAAGAAGGAGAAATAAGTAACAAATAAGGACAAAACAAACGCTACATGTGAAACCACAGACACACAAACTTAGAAGAACTGCAACTAAAGAACCGCCTATGAACGGTCAGCAGGAAAACTGTTGGGGGCTTAAACCAGTTTTACTCTCGCGAGACTCTTTTCTTCTGGTGCAGCTCCAGCTAGTGCAACAATACCAACAGAAGAAATCAAAAAGCAAAGTGGGCAGTCATTGAAGAAGATGACCATAATGCTTTCATTAAAACATGAAAACAGTAAGCAAAGTGGTCAGCCATATAGCGGGTGACAGAAATGCTAGAATTACAACAAAAATGATCAGCATCGGATTATTCGCCTTGGAACGGACAGCAGTATAAACCACTGAAGGGCTTAAACCATTTTTTTTTGCTTGAAACCCCGCCCTTATTTCTGATGCAGCTCCAAATTACAAATACATATTCGGTCTGCATAATGGTCCTCTACCTCATCTGTGAACCATCACAATGAAACATATAATAAAAAAAAACACTGTGATGAAACAAAGCAAATGGTTCAAATGGCGATCTAGAGCCAGAACACAAGAAAACCACAAACAGGACCACGATTAGCCCGACCACAGACATTGATATTCAGTCGCCGACCATTTGAAACAAATTGAGGAGGAAGCCTTCATTTAGTCTGAAGACTGAATCACCGTTGTGAAATAAAAGAGGGAAGCAACGTTTTTAACTATAATTGGGTTAACAATCATGCATGCACTTTGCCGCAAATTTTCCATGCTTTGTAACCTTGTAAACTTTTTAAATTATATCGAAAAACCAGTTTTGCCAACAATCTTCCTGAATTTATAGACTAAATCATCATAAGATTCAGGTTCAAACAGACCTTCTTGCAGAAGTGTTTTCAAACCAACTTTATATTTGGTCATTAATTCAGAATGACGGGGGTAAAAACCTGGAAAATCTTTTACGTAGTTTACGATAACTAAATCCTTGTTTAAGATATTTTGTAGTTAAAACTCTATGTCGATTATTAAAGTCATTAGCTTGACTAGATGCTCAAGCAAACGAATTGAGAAACGTTTACACAACAGGATGTAGCACGAGGGACATGGCCATCCAAAAATAGAAAATTACATATATCAAAGTCTAGTCTAAGTCGTTCATTTTATCATAATGCACCGAAAGAAGACGTGGTGAGAAACAACCAATTACAAGACACATCGACAAACCTTATCTGGAGCCTTGAGAGGATTATGTGCCGTGATTTTGGTCTTTTCTGGGCATCCCTATATTTATTGTTTACCTGTCAGAGCAGCTAACATGTCAGAGAGGACCAAGAATACCACATTCACCAAAAGAATTAGAGATAAGAGAAAAACAATGATAAAACAAACATCACATATGAAACTACCGGCGCACGAACAAAGAAGAAAGATAAACAAAGTAATGGAACAGTTGTAAGAAATTGCAAATAACATTATATATTAATTTTAATATTTATGTGACATCGTTACGTTTAACACAATACATACAACTAACAGTACTTACAGATGATGTCGATATTAAAATATTGCTTCTTGAATACCAACATTTATACAATGACTACTAATAATAATTACACATACTAAGGATAAGCCATAATGATAAGCATGTAGACAATTTACCCATGTGCTCATACAAATTGCTATATGTTATTAAAAGCCTATGCATATTTGACACAAATATTAGTATAAATTAATGTAGTGTCTTTTATGTTAATACCTGATATTAAAAGAGCAATTCTGCAACTGATCTCCAACAATGACATTCAAACCTCCATATAAGATGTGAATTTGCATTTCTGGATTCGCGCTGTAAGAAAACGTACCTTCAACTTATATGGTGACAAGAAATGTTCAGATTTGTCTGCGCAGCTGCACATTTTGGTTAAGGTCTCAATTCTCCGCTTTTAGACTACTCGGAAGCTGTAAAATTTACTGACGAAAATCCAATGTCCGGGGCCCAGTTGTCGTTAGTTAACGTATCGTTAAAACTTTGATCATGAACAATGGCATATTTCTGCTGGAAAAACATGAGAGTAGCTTTTCCATTTCACATTTTCCGAGCAAAAATACCTGTGAATTTGATATTGTACTGATTAGAGCAATTAACATTTTGACCTCTAACGAGTTTATTAAGCTAACGATGCTTTGAACAACTGGGCCCTTGTAGCGCAGATTAATGTGAGCCTATACGATTGATATACCACAAAGTGTCCGTTTCTCGTAACACGGTTCTTTCATGTCTCGTTTAATACCCTGAACACAGGAATAACTTTTATTCGGTGATATAAACTGACTTTTGGTGACACTTTATGGGGATGTTACACCGCTATTTACAGTCATCTGTCGAATCTTCGGCTGCCGAATTATTGCTTTCTCTCAATAAGATAAGTCTTTGAACGTTTACTTGGATTAATTTGGCCTCACCTATATTCCTGTAATATGTGTTTTCATTAAAGGATGTGTTAACGTCTTGCAGACCATATTATTACTGAACATAAAATAAATTCTTTGTTACCGTTATCTTTCTGTACTCGTAATTCATAGTTCTTGAATTTACAACAATACGATAAATGTCCTAAAGTTTCAAACTCTTTATGGCACACTTGGTTTGCCTAGATGTTTTTATGCGTTACAATTTGGTTCATTCTCGTTTGGCTACAGTTTTGCTCAGGAATGTCACCCTCACCTTATTTGGTGCCTCGGGAGAGTTGTGTTCCATGATTGTGGCTTTTCCTGGGTTTTTCTATTCTTATATTATAATCACTATGCTGAAAAAGGTAAGGGAAAAGGCTGTTACCTCTTGATCATCACTTCTCCTAAAGCAGTTCCAACGCAGTAGTTTTGTTGCAGTTCCTCTTCGCGTTGGTTCGTTCTCGTTTGGCTACAGTATTACTCAGATATGTGGTTTCGTGTCACCTTCACCTTATTTGGTGCCTCGGCAGGGTTGTGTTCCATGACTGTGGCTTTTCCTGGGTATTTCTATTCTTATAGTATAGTCACTATGGTGAAACACGGTAAGAGAAAAGTCCAAGGAGTGCCACGATCACAAACCGCAGCCCTTTCCAGACATGGAAGAGGAAACAGACAAAACCAAACAAGCGCAAAGCAAACAAACGTACGAAAAGCGCTAAGACTAGCTCTCTCTTCCCCAAGCGAGGTAATCGCGATGCTAAAAGGACTGAAAAACAAAAGAACAAAAAAAAACACAAGGCAAGACTTACAACAAATCGCCTCGTAGATTAAACCACAAAGCAACAAAAAGTAAGATTACGGCCGGGACCACTGCCTTAGAACGGACTGTAGAATAAACCACTGTGGGGTTGAAAGCACTTTTACAGCTGGCCAACTTCACCTTGGGTCCCGATGCAACTCTTAATACAGAAATACATAAAAATTCTGTTCGCATAAAGGCTCCCAACTCAAAGCAAAAACATAAAAATCAAATTAATCACTGTTAAACAAAGGTGATGTTTATATTTCAGTGAGTTTTTTTTTTTCTGAAATTTTAAATATAAACTGATTGGGCCTTATTGGTCGAAAGTAAGCATTGAGCCTAGAAAACTTTGACGCTTATGCTAAGGATTTCATTCTGCGGGTGTAGGGGTAAGTGAGTATGTGTGAGTGTTGCCATTGCTTTTAGTGGTCATTCTTTTTAACTTGTTTTTGATATTACATCAGAAAAATACTCGTTTGGAATAATAAAAAAATATAGGTGCCAACGCAGTCTCACATACATTTAGTTATTGCCACCACAAATCATTAATAGATCTTTGGATTCACATTAGAACATTACACCAACAAACGTTTATTATTATTATTATTATTATTATTATTACTATCATCTTTCGAGATTAATTCATGTACAAAATATATAACGTTTTGTTTAAGCAGACCTTACATGTTGTGCCATAGCAGAGCCTCTTTATAATTCGGTTCATTATAGCACGATTTCGGATGTAACATGGTTTAAAGATGGGCCCTTAATATAATAGACTGTATAAAACAAAAATGTGGACATGATACAAAAATCTGTTCCTTTGTGATCATTTTTCCATATAATCCGTACATTTTTGTTCCGGTCCAACTTATGATATTTAGCTAACACGGGTTTTGCTTTGGACCTAAGCAGTAGTGTTATAAAGAGAGATTGTGCTATAAAGTAATAGTGTTTTAAAGAGGTTGCGAACTGTTTACTTCAGCAAAAATGCAATGTGATGCAACATGTTGAAGGCTTTAACGAAAATGTTTAGCCGTAGCAGTAGTGAGAAAATCAGCTGCTCAGATCAGATGGGTTATTAAAAGATTAACTTGGATATTATGTGACAGACTGCATGGTTTATTTTTAACCCAGTCATGATTGTTAGCTATGCTTTCATTTTTAATTGCACAACGATTGGTTGGGCCGCAAACTCTATGACGGTGCCGAACTAAACCTTTCATCACGAAAACATATTTATATAATTTTTACCCCCTTAAACCCAACTTTTATATAGTAAAACTGGGGTTTACAGGGGTATAAATTATTTTTCTTATTTCTGCTAAAACATAGATTGTGGGTAATCGTTAGAACCGCCTACCCACAATCTATGTTTTGAGCAAAAATATGAAAACTGTCAGCATTTTTATCTGAAAACTTTCCGGGTTTTTGTTTTGTGGTAAAATTTTCAATATATTTGAATAGGCTTGTTTTCGTAATGCATTAGAAGGTGTCTTTGTTCGGACCCTTCGTGGTTCAACTAGTGGTTTTCTACAACTCTGGCTGCCAGTGCTTCATCAGCGACCCTCATATACACTTTCAAATTCCCGGAATGGGCTAAATGATCCCAAAAATACCCGAAAATATAAATAACACTGTAATGAAGTACGGTGGCGTTTTCTCGGTCGCCTTAAGGCACTAACACCAGCTATAGTGAAGATAAATACATTATAAAAGGAATGACTCTTTAGAGTAATGATCACACACACACACACACAAATTGAAATAACTGATGTCGTTTTCGGGACTAGCCTTGCTAGTTTCTGTCAATTAGCCCTCATGAGTGACCGTCTTATAATGTTCTAAATTCTTGGAATAGGCTCAATAATCAGAAATGACCGATAAATACACACTACACTATATTGAAGCACGGCGGCGACACGTTATAACGCCATTTGTAGTAATTCGTTAAAGTGTATCTAGAAGTTTGATTTGTCCTGTATTTCCAAACGCTGCACATTCAAATAGTGTTAAAGTGTTAAATAAATTGCAAAATTATATGCCAGAGAGGTGTTCGTATAGTTCCATCGGTGGTATTCATTTACTCTGACTTCCAGTTTGTAGTCGACTTTTCAACTGTGTTTCATACTAGTGTTCAGAAGTTAACAAATGTTTCTGAGGGTTGAGCGGTCGTAAAGGTAAGTTTAACACCCACTCCCCATTTTACTTTTGACCGTTTCGGGGTAATATTTCTGTTGTAGTTCATCTTCGTTTTCTTCATTTTATTTTCTTTTTGTAATATCGTTAATACAAAACTGTAATACCAAACTGGTAGCAACACTTAAGAAGTTCTATGGGAGACATCATGATCTAGTCAATCCCTACAATGTGGCAGTTTCCAGAATTGTTTCCCAAATCTCGGACATACGCCTCTACCGATATTTCCTTCGTTCAGGCCTATGGGCAAGGTGGGCGAAGCTTGCTTACCAAGTAATGCTTACTATCCGCGGACGCCTGATTACACCCTTTGTACTGAGGTCCATGTCTGTTGGTCTGAACATTCTGATTCGTCATTCGTTTATGGATTTATGAGTTTGGATTACGGCTTTGGTACCATGGCCGCAACTACTTCGTATCATTCTTACCTCATTCAGTGCGTTGGGAGGGCTGTGTTCCGTGGTTCCGACCTTTCCTTGGTATCCCATTATTTATCTTTTCAATTTAAATTAATCGAGCGGATTGATTGATTGATTGATTGATTGTTTACATATTGTATGTGCATAGTCATCTCGAACATGTTGTCGTCTGAATTTCATGTATGTTGTTTATTATTTAAAATATACATATCAATCATCTATCCGTGTTCGTAGATCAATTCTACTCTCACTTACCAGTGGTACAGTAGGATAGTGCTGAAGATGCAGATGTGTCTCTGATATAGCAAGGAGTGTCTTGGCGTATATGTTTTCATGTCCTCTCTTCTTCAAAGATAATAGCGCCCATTCTAATGAGCCTGCGTGAGTTTATAGTACTCTCCACTCTTGGGAATAAAATTTTATGCTAAAATCTTTATAATAGTATAGAGAACATGCCCAAGAATAGCCAGAATCACAGAACATAGCTTACTGATGATACCGATGACACCAAAAAGAAAAGCAAACAAACCATGACAGAAAATATAAGAGAAAATACCACAATCTAACAAAACAGGACAAACGAGCAACATAAACAGAACACTAACGGGTATTGTATCGTCTGTTGTCCTCAGGAATCTCTTATTGTTGTGTTTTTGGGTCCTATCTGGCGCTGTATTTCACCTCATTTGGGAAGAGGTGTCTTGTGTCTTTGCTTCCGTTGGTTTGCAACCTGTGTGCTGTTCATTGTACTTACTCCTCACTCTTTCTCTTGGTGCCATTGATAGGCTGTGCTTCTTGATTATGGCACTAACTGGACATTCTTTTTTACCATACAGTCGACTCTCGTTATCTCGAAATCCAAGGGACCCTATGAAACACTTCGAGATATCCGTACTTCGACATATCGGATTTGCGGAACTGAGTAAAACAATTAATCGAGCAACCACCTTTAACAGAATGAATATGTAATTTGACTCCTAAGTTAGAGATATATTGAAAATATTGTGGAAAAGAGGAGAAATTGCTCCTAAAGGAAAGGAGCAATTTCTCCTCTTTTCCACAATATTTTGTTGCCTGCTGGTAAAACAGGGACCAGATTTTCACATCGAGATAAGCGGTTATTCGAGATAAGCGAGGTCGAGATAACGAGAGTCGACTGTATTTTGATATCTGCGCATATGCACTGAAAACTCTTTTCTTGTAGCGCATCCATGATAATGCATTCAGTTAATCCAAAATGAGGTAAAACTGACAAACAGAAAATATGGGAACACACAAATGCATATAATAGCGTAGTTTTCATACAAAACATTTCACGAAGCATAAAGCCTTCTGTTTTGTCAGTGTTTAGGGCTGATATCTATTACTGTCAGATAGTTTGGTAAATTTAGAAGCCTGCATATGTTATCGATGGCAAAAATCTTATTTTCATGATATAATGAGACAAATGGTCATAAAAGTGTCAAAACAGATTAACGTTACCACAAGTCCGTTTTTCAGTCGTGGAGGTCTGTGATGCAAATGTCTACACCTACACTTTTCTACTGTGCTTTCGACATACTTGGAAAGATGGTTTTTGCTTGGTTTTAATTCTAAATGCAACACTTTACTTGTGAGTGACAATTTCTAATCAGACTGCTTCTTACCGCTTACATCTCGATAAGCACGCCACCATATGCTGATTATATGCACCGATCATGAACAACAGTTTAACTATCGATCGTTCCAAAGCAGCATATGTGCCGGTTCCTCTTTGCCCGCTCTATTTTCGTATATATGCCGAGTGGATTCTTCTACCTCAGCTCTTGAAACAGGACCATTCCCAGTACAAGGAGTGTCTGTTTTCTTTTATTACCGTGTTTTTTAGAAATTCAAAATTTTAATACAAACAGTATAGATCGTTCTGCGGCCTCTTATCAGGGTCTACACTGTTTGCCAATGTCCTTTTTATCGGGCGCTAGGCACAAATTGGTTATTGTTCTATTTTGTACGGAACCCCGGAAGGGACATTTCCTTTCTGATATTTAGCAGAAAATAAATCAAAACAATAAAAACAGAACAGAAATTATAACAAAAATAACACATTTCCTTTCAGATATTTAGCAGAAAAGACATTAAAACAATAAAAACAGAACAGAAATTAAAACAAAAATTAGAATGGAAATCAAAACAAAATAGAGTCTTGTTTTAACGACTTATTATATCGTTTGTTTAACTTAAAGATCTCGTTTAAACAATATAATATGTCGTTTAAACAACTTAAATAGAATGGAAATTAAAACAAAATAGTATCTCGTTTAAACGACCTTTTATATCGTTTGTTCAACTTAAAGATCTGGTTTAAGCAATATAATGTGTCGTTTAAACGACTTATTATGTTTACTTTCCATACTATTTTTGTTTTAATTTCTCTTTGAAAATGTGGCGTGATTCCGTGATTCCGTGAATGCAAAGTTTGCTTAATAACTTTTATGTTCATGGTCCTACTTCAATGAAATTATTACTACACTTGATCTCTGAGGTAAGTAAGGTATAGTCGCAGAATAGTGGCCAAGGGCCCATAACTCTTGGAGTTATGTCCCTTGGTAGGTTCTCAAAATTTAAAATGAATTTTGCTTAATAACTTCTACGTTTGTGGACCTACTTCAAAGAAACTAATATCACACTTGGTCTCTGAGGTAAGGAAAGTGTAGTGGCAGAATGGTGGCCAAGGGCCCATAACTCTTGGAGTAATGTCCCTTTGTAGGTTTTCAAAATTTTAAATGCATTTTGCTTAATAACTTTTATGTGTATTGTCCTCTTTCAGTGAAACTAATACCAGACTTGGTCTCTGAAGAAAGAAAGGTGTAATGGCAGAATGGTGGACAAGGGCCCATAACTCTTAGAGTTATGTCCCTTGGTATGTTTTTTTTTTTTTTTTTTTAATTTGAAATGCATTTTGCTTTATAACTTTTACGTTTGTGGTCCTATTTCAATGAAACTAATACCACACTTGGTTTCTGAGGTAAGGAATGTGTAATGGTAGAATGGTGCCCAAGGGCCAATAACTGTTGGAGTTATGTCCACTGGTAGGTTTTCAAAATTTGAAATGCATTTTGCTTAATAACTTTTATGTTTGTAGTCTTACTTCAATGAAACTAATACCACACTTGGCCTCTGAGGTAAGGAAGGTGTAATGGCAAAATGGTGGCCAAAGGCCCATAACTCTTACAGTTATGACCCTTCATAGATTTTCAAATTTTGCCATTCTTGAAAATTTTCGTAACAGATTTCTCAGGAACTGTGAAAGCTAGACAGTTGAAAGTTTGTATAAACATGAACAATAATTGGATGTATTGTGTATACTGGAATAAGGGCCAAGGGTCTTGGAGTTATGTCCCTTGGTAGGGTTTCAAAGAATTAAAATGCATTTTGCTCAATAACTTTTATGTTTGTCGTCCTACTTCAATGAAACTTATTTCACACTTGATCTCTAAGGTAAGTGAGGTATAGAGGCAGAATGGTATCCAAGGGCCCATCTCTTAGTTATGACCCTTCATAGATTTTCAAATTTTGCCATTCTTGAAAATTTTCGTAACAGATTTCTCAGGAACTGTGAAAGTTAGAAAGCTGAAAGTTTGTATAAACATTGAAAATGACTGGATGTATAGTGTATACTTACATAAGGGCCAAGGGTCCATAACTCTTGGAGTTATGTCCCTTGGTAGGTTTTCAAAAAATTAAAATGCATTTTGCGCAATAACTTTTATGTTTGTGGTCCTACTTCAATGAAACTTATATCACCCTTGATGTCTAAGGTACGTGAAGTGTAGAGGCAGAATGGTGGCCAAGGCCCCATAACTCTTGGAGTTATGTCCCTTCATAGGTTTTCAAATTTTGCCATTCTTTAAACTTTTCGTAACAGATTTCTCAGGAACTATGAAAGCTAGAAAGCTGAAAGTTTGTATAAACATTGACAATGACTGTATGTATCGTGTTTACCAGAATAGGGGCCAAGGGTCCATAACTCTTAGAGTTATGTCCCTTTGTAGGTTTTCAATAACATCTTTGTGGTCCTACTTCAATGAAACTTACACCACACTTGGTCTCTAAGGTAAGGAAGGTGTAATGGCAGAATGGCGGCCAAGGGCTTATAACTCTTAGAGTGATGTCCTTTCATAAGTTTTTCAAATTTTGCCATGTCCATTCCGAGGTTCCGTAGTTTTATGTTGTCATTTTCCGCCATTCAACCCTAATCAGGTTCTTAAAGGCTCCATATTCCTCAAAAATAGACAGTTTATTATCCAAGAAAGTTTTAATAAATTGATGTATTGTATAAATTCAATCATGAAATGTGGTACTTGATAGCCTGTAAAATTTCAGTTAATCTCTCGTCCTTGAAATGAAATGATGTTTTATTATATCTCTGAATTAATTTTGCCAACATTAATTCGAGATACGATAAAAATCATTTCATTTTTTATCCAGTTCAAAAACGAGAGACTAACTGAAATTTTACAGGCTGTCAGTTACCACATTTTATGATCTTATTAATACTTTATATTAATTTATTAAACTTTTCTTGGATAAAATAAAAATGTTTATTTTTGAGGAATATGGAGCCTTTAAAGAGTGGTCCGTGATTGTGGCGTAATCACTACATTGTACTTCAACTATCGTTATTAATTTGTTGTGCTTCAGCCAACTGTACAATGTAACCGTATTTTGAACCGATATTATTATTATCATCAGTCGTGGTAGTTTTCTATTCTTACGTGCCATACTGTCTAGATACGAATGGAACCATGGGACGTGTCCTCTTTGCAAGAGCGTGATAGGTCGATTAAGTTAATGTGATTTATAGCATTCTCTGAGCTTACAACAGTTACTTTATGCGTAAAACAAAACCAATCTGTATTGACTTACAGAAATGACTTCATATATATTTTCTATATACAGTCGAAATTCACTGGCTCGAACATATTTGGGACCATTGAAATGTGTTCTAGACATGAGTAGCTGGAGCCTCTGCGGGTTAATCACAGCGCCGGTCAGGAAGCTAATAAGGAATATTTAGGAATCCCTTTGCGGTCGTCTATAAAATAATGGTGTGGTGTATGAATCCATTAGAATGTAATTCTAATGAGCACACACAACATACATGTTCATGATAAAATGAAATAAAAATCACAAAAATATCCTTAACCCAGGGTGAAGTTAACTAGCTGTAAAAGTGCTTTAAACCCCCGGTGGTTTGCTCTACCGACCGTTCTAAGGCGCTGGTCCCGGTGTTAGTCTTACTCTTTGTTGCTTTGTGGTTTATTCTACGAGGCGATTTGTTGTATGTCTTTCATGTGTCATTTTGTTCTTGTGTTTTTCAGTCCTTTTAGTATTGCGATTACCTCGCTTGGGGAAGAGAGAGCTAATCTTAGTGCTTTTCGTACGTTTGTTCGGTTTGTGCTTGTTTAGATTTGTCGGTTTCCTCTTCCTCTTGGGGTCTGGGAAGGGCTGCGGTTTGTGATTGTGGCATTCCCTGGACTTTTCTCTTACCTTTTTTGTTCTCTTGAATTATCCGAAGAATTTCTTGTGGCTCAAAAACGAGTTCGAATCCGTCACGGTAAACAAGCCACTGGTGTTTGGGTCATTGAAGTTTTAATGTATCTCTTCATGCAGCATACACCCCATTACGAGAACACGCCTATTCATATATATTGGAAATATTACAACCAAAAACGGAAAATTTTCAGAAAAAAAAATCTCATATTTTTCATATTTCTGCTCAAAACATAGTTTGTGAGTACTCGTTAGAACCGCCTCGCCGAGCGGCCGAGCGGTTCTATCGAGTACCAACAATTTATGTTTCTAGCAAAATAAGAAAAATAATATATACCCCTGTAAACTCCAGTTTTACTGTCTAGAAGTGGGGTTTGGATCTGGATTTTTATCTACTCTCTTCATGAACAGTAAGGTAATTTATATCACAGACTGTTCAAGGCATTATGATTCGTTAAAAACAAAACATGGCCGCCAGGGGGGCGGGTTTTATTTTTCTCTATATATTTATATCAAAAACTTTAAAAACAATCTTCTTGTCAGAAACCACTTGACTGATTTCAATATAATTTATCAAAATTTTCCTTTGGTGATCCTCTACCAAGATTATTCAAGCCATTATAATTGGTCACATGACCGCCAGGGTTAGGGGCTTATTTTCCCTATATATCTATATAACATTTTGAAGATCGGATTTAAAAAATGGGACGCTGCCTGCCATATACGGCATTGCTACTCGATTTTAACGGCATTGCTATTCCATTTTATAGGACCATTATGTCACTCTTGAACATGAGACATATATAAAAATCCTAAAGCAGGGAACTTGGCTGAAACTTCAAAAATAAGTATGCAAGTCTGTTTGCTCGGGTGAGTGATATAGGACCATCATGGTCCTCTTTGAATTAATTATATTACTTTCATAAACAGACTCATCAAGTCTACTTACTGTTTTCGATTCACTGATGCGTTCATTGCTTCCAAAGGACCCAGCTAGCATTCTATCGGAGTCGATAACAGGCCGACATAGATTTAAGTAGAATACTAGCTAGGATTCCTCTTTACAGTACATAATTACAACGAATGTGTAACACATAGAATGTTTTCATTTTTTATATACAATATAACTCAATTTCAACATTATAGTTTGAATTCTCATAAAACGCATGTCGGAGAACGTAATTTTTCACAATTTATTTATTCAAGGAAAACTATACGATTACACGATCACACACATACAATATGGATTTCATGATCCGAACGAAAGCAATTTACCTATACATTTTATCTGTATCAAAAAGTCAAATACAAATGCGCAGATCTTATTTATATGATTTATTGCTTCCCTCATTTTTTTCCTGAAGTTTGTTAAGTATACTAATACCATATGGCTTCGGGGCACGAGAATTTTATCTAAAACTCTATCAAATGTAATAAAATCCTTTCTAAAGACTATAACTTTTAATGCGACGATGGCCTTTTAGAGTCTACTGAGAGTATGTGTATTGTCACGAAGTCGTAAATACGTCATAAAACTGTAAGTGTCTGTAGAAACAGACCACCGCCGTTGCATGTCTAACAAGGTAGATTGTGGGTTATTCGTTAAAATAAATTCTCTATGCAGTCGAACTTCAATGTCTCGCATATTCAGGACCGTGGAAATATGTTAAGACCTGGGCAGTTCGAGCCACTGAGGGTTCATCATAGCGCTAGATCAGGTTGCAAATGGGGATAATTAAGGCATGTTTCTTAGTTCTCCTATAAAATATTGGTGTGTTGAGTGTACTGCTCCTCGACGAGGCGATTCTTATGCGTACACACAGTAAAAATATTCATGACACAATCAGAAAGTTTTTTCTAAATATCTCTAAATATTTGATGTCTTGATTTACCGGAAGAATCACCTAGGCATACCTAGAATTACGGGTTTCTTACCAGCCACGGCAAATGAGACATTTGTACTCGAGTCATTGTATAGTAGCATCGGGACCCAGGGTGAAGTTGGCTAGCTGTATAAAAGTGCTTTAACCCCGCTCCCCCTCCCTCCCTCCCCCCACGCCCCCCCCCCCCCCTCCCCCGGTGGTTTACTCTACTGACCATTCTAAGGCAGTGGTCCCGGTGTTGGTCTTACTCTTTGTTACTTTGTGGTTTATTCTACGAGGCGATTTGTTTTATGTCCTACCTTGTGTCATTTTGTTCTTGTGTTTTCAGTCCTTTTAGCATTGCGATTACCTCGCTTGGGGAAGAGAGAGCTAATCTTAGTGCTTTTCGTACGTTTGTTCGATTTGTGCTTGTTTGGATTTGTCGGTTTCCTCTTCCTCTTAGTGTCTTTATTTCTTTTACCGGTTTGTGATTGTGGCACTCTCTGGACTTTTCTCTTACCTTTTTTTAATCGTTATATAGTATGCTCTATATATAATATCATGTGCATTTCTTTGAAAGTAGTCGATGCAAACTGACACTGGCCGTTTGTCGCTCACTGAAGAAACCAAACATATTGCCCTTTTACAAAAAAGGTAAGAGAAAGTCCAGGGAGTGCCACAATCACAAACCGCAGCCCTTCCCAGACCCCAAGAGGAAGAGGAAACCGACAAATCTAAACAAGCACAAACCGAACAAACGCACGAAAAGCACTAAGATTAGCTCTCTCTTCCCCAAGCGAGGTAATCGCAATACTAAAAGGACTGAAAAACACAAGAACAAAATGAAACACGGAAAGACATACAACAAATCGCCTCGTAGAATAAACCACAAAGCAACAAAGAGTAAGACCAACACCGGGACCACCGCCTTAGAACGGTCAGTAGAGCAAACCACCGGGGGTTAAAGCACTTTTACAGCTAGCTAATTTCACCTTGGGTCCCGATGCTACTCTTAATACAGAAACACATAAAAATTCGGTTCGCATAAAGGCTCCCAACATGGAATCGTAAGCTGAACTGAGTTCAACTCTTCAACACGTTGTATAAAGTTTTATCATGGTTCACTGAGACTTACGGCGAGCTGAGACTTACGGCGAGCTGCAAGACTAAAGACACCAAACAAACTTTATACGACTTTCTGCAGCTTTGACTGCTGGTCTGGACGTCCTGGGAAAATAATGACACGTATAAAATAATGTTTTGTATAAAATAACGTAATCCTTAAACGTCTTTCCTGAAACAGCTCGACCAATTTTACCAGATTTTATATGGAGCCTTCCAGCAAAAGTTCTGCACCACTAAACAAAATGACTGCCATGCCTATATATGGTAAATTCACTTAAGATTTACGAAGTTTATTCGAATGATGATTCAAGGATGACCTTTGATGTTTTACAACAAGGTCAAATTTGCGACACCATACATTTGTTTGTGGAAAATGTTGAAAAATCAAAATGTATTAAAGACTAATGGCTGGAATTTACATTGTATAATTACAGTGGAAAAACCTTTTTGTTACAATCAAAATTTTGTTCCTCAGAGGTTATCCGCCCTTGGCCCCTAGCTATATACATGTAAAAATCATTTGATCTTTAAATGTCTTCTCTGAAACCACTCGACCAATATTCACAGGTTTCACCTGGGGCTTTCTGCCGAGGGGTATTGTCAATTTTTTTCAAATGGTTCTGCACTATTGAACAAGATGGCTGTCATGTCCATATACGGTAAAACACTTAAATCTGGTATATAGCATCGGAGACGCAAGGTCTACCAAATTTATTCAAATGATGATCATAGGATGACATTCGACATTTTCCTCCAAGTTGCTGTGGCAATACTGGAAGAATGTTACATGGCATTTGCAAATAAGCACTGTTTTATTCAGGTGAGTGAATCGTGGCCCATGTGCCTCTTGTTCAGTTTAAAATTCCAAGCTCCGAAATACGACGTCCTAACGTGACAGCGGCCATGTCGTAATTTTTTTTTCTAACATTTTTTCTTTTCTTAGCCCAAAATTATATTAATACTGAGGGCTGCATATGCTTTTTAAATAATGTTGAAACAGGGTAAATATATGAACTAATATACACAACGTGTTTCTGTCTACAACATCCAAATTGCAGATGTACACAAATAATTTGAACAGACAGCAATTGTCCATATCCTGGCCGCTAGTTAGACAGCAATTTAATCTTTAATCTGAGGTCTCCTTGACATCGCCTATAAGCAATGTTTGAAAATTATATTCATGGGGCAAGAGAGGGTAAAATTAGAGAACGGATATGTTCGGAACAAACCCATTTGCTGACGCTAGAATAGACTAATTGTTGAGAATGCTAAGTCTTTGCAAAGACTGAACATTATTTGTTTTAATTGCAACTGTAATCGGATACTTTGGTAATGGCGTTATCGACATTTATAAAATGCTGAACTTGTAGACTGAATATTTTCATCGTTTCAATCATTTTATTGTAAATAGTCAATTTCCCTTTTCTGGATGGCGATGTCCCCCGGCGTACCTCATAAGGGGTATACATATTTCAACTTATAAGATTCGCCAGAGCTTCTTCAAATCTTAATGACTTTAACTGCCGTAATAAAGCCCTTACTGCCAAACTTCTTAGGCAGGGCTATCGCTATTTTAAACTTCGTAAGGCGTTTTCGAAATTTTATCGCAGACACAGTGCCTTGTTAGAAAAATATAGCGTCAGTCTGAAAACACTTCTGCAACAATGTATATCGGAACCCGAATTTTACGGTTACTTAGTGTACAGATTTAAAAAAATTGTAGGTAAATCTAACTTTTCGGAGCAATTCAGGAAACTTATTAACCGTTATAAAAGAATTGGCTATAGCCTGGATATTATGCGGCAGACTGCATGCCTAGTTGTCAACCCAATCATTGTTGATGGCTATGCTTCACTCTTTAATTGCACGACGGCGGTTCGGGCCTCAGACTCGGACTCAAAGACGGCCTCCTCGTAAAACTTTAACCAGTGGGTTGGTGCTTGACGATATGTCTTTGGCTTGGCCCGCCGTGGTTCAACTATTGGTTTTCATTTACTCTGGCATACAGTAGAATTAGCCATGAGTACTCGTCTTTGTTTATTATAGTGATTAATTTGATTTTCATGTTTTCGCTTTGATGCATTGACTGAGTTGGGAGCCTTTATGCGAACCGAATTTTTATGTATTTCTGTATTAAGAGCCGGGACCAAGGGTGAAGTTAGCTAGCTGTAAAAGTGCTTTAACCCCCCCCCCCCCCCCCCTCCCCGGTGGTTTGCTCTACCGACCGTTCTAGGGCGGTGGTCCCGGTGTTAGTCTTACTTTTTGTTGCTTTGTGGTTTATTCTACGAGGCGATTTGTTGTATGTTTTTCCGTGTGTCATTTTGTTCTTGTGTTTTTTAGTCTTTTTTAGTATTGCGATTATCTCGCTTGGGGAAGAGAGAGCTAATCTTAGTGCTTTTCGTACGTTTGTTCGGTTTGTGCTTGTTTAGATTTGTCGGTTTCCTTTTCCTCTTGGGTTCTGGGATGGGCTGCGGTTTGTGATTGTGGCACTCCCTGGACTTTTCTCATACCTTTTTGTTTGTAAGCTCTGGGATGCTGTTAACAATTCATTGAAAAAAAAGCACTGGTTCACTTGTTTAGACGGCTTCAGCCTGATGTTTTAGAGTGTAATACAGTACATTGGACATCTTTATGTGTTTCTTTAGACTAACAGTATTACAGTGAGAGAGACAGAAAGAAGCGAAGCTATATGCAATGGTTTTACCTTCTTGGGCGAACATCTTAAGTAGGAACTATCTTGGGTCAGTACAACTTCTGTCCGGATCTTAAAAGCTCTCTCGGTAAAGATAAGGTACTCTCGCCCTGTCGCCCTGGAGCTCAGTTCGATGTCATCCCAAAGAAGCGTCGTGTGTTTCTTGCCTCCCCCCTCATCCTGAAATGGGGCTTTTGTTAAGCAAGGACCTCGGTTATCTCCAACAGAAATGTAACACTCAGAATTAAATAGGTACGAACTGATAAATGGACAGCAGGAGGGACGAACGTGTGGATTGACAGAGACAGAGAGATTAGACAGACAGATTGACAAACTGACCGTCAAGCAGACAAAGAGGCAGAGGGAGCGACAGAGGGATGGTGTCGAAATGTTCTATTTTATTCAACCAGCAATTACTAAGGAAGTCATCTATCCGCCTTTACATTACCAACATATATGGCAAAACTTACTTTCGCTTTAATGTTTGCTGCGACAAAAAGAAAAGTTTATTTCAAAAAGAAATAGATATTAAATAAACACGCGATGAAAACTTGTCATTGTCTTCTCGGTTTACTTTAATCATCAAAACGGCCGGTGACGGTAGGTTAAAATGTCATCATCAGAGGCGAAAGGGAAAACATGCAGAGCTTGACAAAATGTCATCGTATTTTTAGGGAATAGTTCTCACAATATCTGTTTTTTTACCTGATCTAAGGTGTCTTTTCTGATTTAGGAAGTACAATTCCTCCTCGGTGAATTGCTTTGCGCCGTTTTCCGTGTTGCCCAGATTCATTTGTTTTAACGCTTTGGGTTCGGACGTCAAGACATCTACTGAGTGTCTATAGGACGGACCTGTTAAAATGCTCTCTGAATAGTTCCTGTCATTAAGGTAGCGCTGCAAACTGGATTGATACCACCCCCCACCCCCACCCCCCCACCCCCCACTTGATTATACCTGGCTCACATTGAGACTGATTTGCTTTCTTAACACTTAAGAAAGACCTGGCTAAACGCAAGTCAAGTTCTCTGGGTGGTATTGGTTCAGTTTGACGCGCGTCTTTTCTTTTGCTATTCTGCAAGAAAGCTGGCAAACATCTTGGAATCCATCTTTGTTTTCCGCACAGTAACGTTTTTTTTTTTTTGTTTTTGTTTTTTTTTTGTTTTTTTTTTGTTTGTTTTTTTTGTTTGTTTTTTTTTTTTGTTTGTTTTTTTGTTTGTTTGTTTGTTTTTTGTTGTTTTTTTTTTTTTTTTTTTTTGTTTTTTTTTTTTTTTTTTGGGGGGGGGGGGTGGGTTTTTTTCTGTTTTTTCTTCTTGTTGTTGTTGTTTTTTCTACAAATTCCCTTGTTTCTTCATCCGTTACGTGTCGCTTATCTCGTGTTTGTATGAGCTCTCCGCCATCTTGCTACCGATGCATGCGCAGTCTGATACCGATTCACGCGCGGTCTGATACCGATACACGTGCGCAGACCGCTACTGATTCAGAATCACGAGTCGTAATTGACTGCGTAGCTATGCAAATTGTTGCTGTTTGTAGTAAAGAATGTATTGAAGGTATTTAATCCTTTTGAAAATCTTGAAATTAAGTATTCCATTTAAATCATTTAAATTCAATTATGATTGTGTTTTGGGGATCTTGTTTAGTACTGTGGTCACTTTGCACGGGAAGAAGGAGTTGGACGCTTTGATTCTAGTGGTTTTATAACGCATACTTTTTCCGTTAGTTTATTCTTTCTGTTGGTTACATATGTAGGCTTTGTTCTGTAATTTTACTCTTCCTAGACATCTTTTATTTTGGGCCTATGTCTTTCTGTTTGAACATTCCTAATATTGTCTTTGTGTATATCGACTTTATGATTTTCCGAAATGTTATATTGGTATGTTGACCTCAGACTCACCATTACTAATTTGATCCGCGATATGCAAAATGAGACATTGACACATATCCGGAAAAATAAATACCCTGAATATCAGAGCACATGCATATTTTCTTCCAGGGAAATCATTTTGTAGTCTATCGCCAGGCGAGCAGTAAAGACCATAAGCAGATATCCGGATGTCATACATCTCCAATGGAAATAATTCTGACATGAAAATATGAACCACCTTGTTCATTGGGAGCTGCTTTTAGAGGAAAGAATTTGCTGCCGTGGGGATTATTTTCATCAAACTTAGCCATTATTTTTTCGAAAGGATTCAGTACTAGGTATCTTAATCCATGTCTACGAATGTTGTCTCCTTTTGAGAAAAGGGGGTACTATCTTTTGATACATCCACTCCCCTTAATCAGATTCGACATGTGCTGTGGTTATACGGATATTGATTGATGAATAGACTCTAAAAGGAATAAACGTCAAAAAGATTGCCTTTGCAAACACACTACAGATTAGAAAATGGGAGTCTCGGTCTTATTGAGAGTCTTCATAAGCAGTAATGATAAGCCCTCTAGCGTATACATGAGCAGAACTCCATTTTCAAATATACCACAATGGGCACAATGATCCCAAAGGAAGTGAAATATGATCTGCACTATGGTGAAGTACGGAGAGACGTTCTACCGCCGCCACACGACACTAACAACAGCTGCAGTGTAGTAAAATAAATGTCAAAAAGTTTGCCTTTGGAAACAAAGAACACATGAGAGCACTGTAAACGCATACAAAAATCGGAAACACGTACAAAGTCCATTTATCTTGGCCAGATTAGCTAGTTTGGGTCGCGAAAAGACCTCATCACGACCCTCATAAATGTTCAAAAATCCAAAAGTGGTCTCGATAATCAACGATGACCAGAAAAAATCAGTTTCACTATAGTGAAGTGTGGGGAGAAGTTTTACGGCCATCACACGGCATTAACACCAGCCATGGTGAAGGTAAATAAGAAATAATGAAGGAAAAGGAAACGTTCGATTTCTATTCGGACAGTCAATAGACAAGATGGCATTTTTTATTTTCAGTTTTGTGAATGTGTTCATTGCTCTCAAAGGTCGTTCCTTTTAGTAGCTATTCAAAACCAACATTGAGACACTACATAGCCGGAAGCCAAAACCAATTCCGTGGTATAAATTCTAGCATTTTCGAACGACACGCGCAAGGCGACAGCTTCAGGTGAGACATCTATCCGCAAAAAACAGACATTAAGGTCCCATCATTCCAAACACAAACAACTGACACGTTGATTAAACTATGCGCACTTCAAAGTTTCCCTTTTCTGGCGATTTTTTTTCGGTCTGTTGTTTTAAGAGAAATGGACACACTTTCATTAAAAGTAGTTCTGTCAAGAACGGTTTTGCGTCACGTCTGAAACGGATCTGATCTAAGCGGAATGAATTTGGTCCTCACTGTAGAACATTCTTTCCTTTTAGTGTAAACCCCTTTTTACAGAGTGGGATGTTTGTATAGGAAAGCAAGCAGAAAGTCACAAAAATTGTCTCCTTTGTACACATGGTGGAAAATCTACCAAGTGTACAGAAAGTGTTCTCGGTTACAGAGTTATCTGGGTACATATGAATGCACATTATGCATGTGCAGCCATTGTATAGATTCTAAAAGGAATGACCTTGAGAGCAATGAGCATACATATAAAATGAAAATGACAAGATTCGCAGTTTTAATGGAGTGACTAGCTACACTCAGATCACATCGCACGGCCATGATGCGAAACCAGTTTTCGTTGCATGCCCGAAGAAACCTTGGACCCTTCTCTATCCGCACAGCGCCCAGCAGCGATTCTGATCAGACCACACAGATGTCCCACCATATATGATTCATTTTCTCAAGTTTGCAGTTCATATAACATCACAGGAAATGAGATTTCGAAAGAATAAGTATTTCCTAACATTCGGACAGTGTAGACCAGATGAAATGCCGCCATGTGCGGGGTCTTATCAGGATCTACATTATTTGGCACTCATCCAGCAGTTTTAGGCACACCAAAAGATACATTCAGTATACTGTAGTTGTTTATATTTTAGGACAAATGTGGTCCGGAGTTGTTTATATCTAGGACAAATGTGATCAGGAGTTAAGATATCCAATTACTGAGGGCAAACAGATACTACTATAGTAGATGTACATTATGATAACTATGAAATAATTTTAACTATAAAGTTATTAATAAAAATGACCCACAGCGTCAGAAAACGAACCTTAGGACTGTGCGCCTAGCGAAGATTCAGATCAGCCTGCGCACTTGCACAATCTGATCAGAATCTTCAATGGGCGCATATTGGATAGCAAAAGATTCAAAGCGTCTTCATTCAGACAACAGACCGATCAAACTGCGCGGAAGCGCATGCTGATTTGAGTATTCGTGGGCGCATATGCCAGAATGTACGTTTTCTCACATGGGGGTTCTTATGGTCTGTATGTGTTATTTGTTTATTGTTCCGTACAAAGTCACTTGCAACACTTCTATAATACAGTGCTACCCTATTAAAAGTGATGAAAGAACACATATATCAATTGTTAACTCTTCTGCTGCCACAAGCGCTAATAATAGGATTTTGCAAACAGCATAGATCCAGATAATGAGCCGTCTCATCTGGATGTACGCTGTTTGGCATTCGGTCATTCTGCTATACATATAAATTACTTTCCAAGCGATAGTTTGTTAAAGAAAAAAAAGGCAGACGACAAATGTCGTCTGAAATTTGGCACCGAAAGAGTTAACCAACTGTATAAGCATTTATGAACTGCTGTAAGTGAATGAGCAAATAAGATATAAAAAGACACTTGTTTCAGTTACAACAGAAACAACCCATCCCAGCCAACGTGACATTCACCACAGATTTTAAGTATTTATTTCTTACATCGTCTAAAACCGCACATTATCTAGTCAAAGGCTGGAACTTATTGCCTGAACTAATTGGTAAACTGTATTCTGTACGCAGCATTTTAATATCTTTTGATCTTGAAAATTTGTTTAAAATATACCTCATTTCTTTGTTATTCAAGTATGTGAATTGTAGATAATAACTATTTACAAGGAATTTCTAGCAGGTTTTAAATTGACAGAATTAACAATTTAGTTGAAAGATGATAATATCAGTTGCATAGCAACAATGGTGCAATAGTTGAAAGGAACGGCCATGAGTCACGAATTTTCATCAACATATCTCAAAAAGAAGAAATGATACGTACTACGAAACGCAAAACAGCCCCACGATTTTTATCGTTTTCAGATAAGACGAGTCATTCAAGATGACTTCACAAAATCGAAATACCATTTCAGACGGAATGAAAGTAGCAAGTAGTAGTCATCTTCAACACGTACAATCCAGGTAAGACAATAACATGAAGTATGTGGCGTTAAATGCCAATATACGTATAAGACAGCAGTCCGATAATAATCGAAGGTGTACATGAATAGGTAAGTAGAAAAACACAATTTGTCTGAAAACGAATTAATAAAGCAAATGTCAAAATCAGGAGGTACAGCATTCCAAAGACGCACAAAGAAGAAGAAACAAAGATCAAACAACGAAAAGAGAAGACGCTATATGCGGACATAACAATGGTGGTAGGGTGTGACATATTTGTAATACATCATACATAAAAGTAAAGAAGATGTAACGAAAGTGCCACAGTCACAGAAAATATCCTAACAATGACACATAAAAAAGAGTACACAAACTATGACAGAAAGTACATATGTAACAAAACAAACAGAAACAACGCAACCAGCTGTCACTTCCAACGACGTGACCATCCAGCCAGACAAGGCCCACCAAACACAACGACAAGACATTAAACAGGACTAATTACCAAATTCTTACCCACAGCGAGCACACACAAAGCGCCACAAAGAAATGACACTACAAGAGCCACCGCCTTAGAACGGGGATTAAACCGATTTTATTTGTACCAAATCATCACCCTATATTCAAACAAAGCACAAACAAAACAAAAACAAAGCTGAAAGCAAACTGACACCAACTGAAGGAACCCGCAATGCTAGCGTCAGAGCATGAAATATTACATTCGAAAACGAAGCAGGAAGCAAAGTGTGCAGTCGAACCATGGTGATCATAATGCTAGAATTCAAAGAGGACTTACCATGCAGCGAGGGACCGCAAAGCCTTAACAAAATCCAACAACATAAGAACCTCCGCCTTAGAACCATCAGTGACAACTGTACGAATGGCATTGTATTTTCAGCCCGGAAAGACCACAAGAAGATATTAGGAACTATGATAAAACATACTTGCCCACTGATTTGTATCTGCCATTTGATCAAAATAATCATAATCAATATTAAGTTGGCACTATATATCGCGAAGTCGAAAAAGGCCCCCGGTGCTTTTTGTTGTTGTTGTTTTTTTGTTGTTGTTTTTTTGTTGTTTTTTTTTGTTTTTTTTTGTTTTTTTGTTGTTGTTTTTTTTTTTTTTTTTTTTTTTTGTTGGCCGTTCCGGGGCGAGGCTTCTGCTGTGGTTTACTATATCAGTCATTGTGTGTCTTTGTATGGGTGTCCTGGTGGGGTTTTTATTTTGGATGGCCGTTTGGCCGGTGTTTTGAGAATTTGAGAAAGAGACTGTCTTTTTGGCTTTCTGCTTCTAGTGTTTTGATTGTGGTGCCATTGCTTTATGTGCGTCTTTGTTTCCCTCTAGTGTCTTGGACGCAAGACGATAAGTAATTGTATCGATTCCTGATCATTGCCTTCCTTTCTAATTCAATTGTATAGGCTTTATTTGCGTAAGAAAAGGACAACATAAAGTCTCATTCATAAAAAAAAAAAAAAAAAGAGAAAAAAAAACTGCAGCTAGGGGTAAACAGTTGTACAGATCGGTGTACCCAGCGTTTGTTTGTATAGTCATCACGAAAACATACCTATATAATTTTGACCCCCTTAAACCCCACCTTTATATAGTAAAACTGGGGTTTACAGGAGTATACATTATTTTTCTTATTTCTGTTCAAAAACATAGATTGTGGTACTCGTTAGAACCGCCTCGCCGAGGCGGTTCTAACGAGTTCCAACAATCTATGTTTTGAACAGAAATATGAAAAATATCTGAAATTTTTATCAAAACATTTTCCTTTTTTGGTTGTTAAATTTTCAATATATTTGAATAGGCGTGTTTCCGTAATGTTAGTACTAAACCTAATAAAATAATGTCAGGAAGACAGAAAAGAGCAACACACACTTTCTGATGAAACCATAAGGTATAATGTTAATGATCTTCAGAAGTCAAAAGCAGGTTTCTCATTATAAGCAAGGTGTTTGTTTTGTTTGTTTGTTTGTTTGTTTGGTTTTTTTTTTGTTTTGTTGTTGTTGTTTTTTTTTTTTGTTGTTTTTTTTTGTTTGTTTGTTTTGTTTTGTTTTTTGTTGTTTGTTTTTTTTTTGTTTTTTTGTTTTGTTTTGTTTTTTTGTTTTTGTTTTGTGACCGTCCTTTCAATTGAATAAAGAAGTTGATCCTCTGTCTGTTTATGTGGCAATATAATATAAAAAAAATAATTGACCAATAGAAGGCTTTTCAAGGTATTACATGTACTGTGTATATGGTTTATAATACAGAAATACAGTAACTTATGTATTTTGAGAGCTCAATCAAACTAGCATAAACTTAATAATATGTGGAATATATGGTCTTTGTGAAGCTTTGTAACCAATACAACGTATGACACTTATCCGGGTTTGCATTAATACTTACTGCAAAATGGACAGACTGAATACGATGGTCGTCAACAATTAATATCCCACCTTGGGAAGTTTGCATATTTGTGTTAGTACTGCTTAGTTCCTTTTTAAGTATTTACATGTTACAAACGCCAGACAATGTCAGCATTGATTGCTGCCTTCTCAGCTAGAGGCTAAACATATTCCCCATTGAGTGGATTCTGAAACGAATGTCACTTGAAGGCTATTAACACACAAAAGCTGAAAGTAATTGAACAGTTGAAGTTTTCTAGGTCGAACAAGCTAAGATGCATAATAGGAGATTCTACTTGTAGTGTTTTGATTGTGGTGACGTTACTTTAAGTGCGTCTTTCTTTCCCGTTGTTGTCTTAGAACGGAAGGTGTTAGGTAATTGTCTCAATTCCTGATCATTGCCTTCCTTTCTATTCACTATAGTGTAGTTTTTAACCCAGCAGTGTTTTTGGACACATCCATAAATAAATGTTATTATTTGTTTGTTTGTTTTTTTGTTTGTTTGTTTTTTGTTTTTGTTTTTTTTTTTTTTTTTTGTTTTTTTTTTTTTTGTTGTTGTTGTTTTTTTTTTGTTGTTGTTGTTTTTGTCAATTGAAACTAATTCTCGTCCCATCTTTCCCCTAAAGTTAACTACTAGTTTGATATATTCTTACTTAGTCCAAACAAACTATTCCCACTTTGCGCAGGTTATGCACCCTGTCGATGAACTACAATATCTCCTGCGCAAGTCTAGAATTGTCCGATACAATTCCGAAATTGACGGATAGAGTAAGAAGAGTAAGAATTCTTACTTTGCGCCACATATTACCTGGTCCTTTGTGATCATTGATCTCATAGACTAGAACATCGCTTAACCATGGGCTAGGTGGCGTGAGTAGTGTTGAATGTTATATTGCAGTTCAGGTACTAAGTCAATAAAAATATAAACGAAGTTACCTAGGAAATAGTACAGAAGATGACCAGGAAGAGTCACAATCACAGAACACAGTCCGCCCACCAATGACATCAAGAGGAAGAGTAATCAAAGAATACATATACCATAATCACGTTGCACAGCATTCCAAAGACACAGAAAGAATAAATGAGGAAAAACAACAATTACAAGATTTAACGCCAGGGCCCAGTTACTCAAAGCTAACGACGTCGTTAATTAACAGTTCGTTAAAATTTACATCGAGTGATACGCAAATATGCTGATTTTTTTGCTGAAAAAATGTGAGTAGCTTTTGCAGTAAAAAGCACTCACATTTTTTCAGCAAAACATATCTGAATATTGTATATTGAATCCGCTAAAACAGTTAACGAAATGACCCTTAACGAGCTCGTTTAGCTAACGACGCTTTAAACAACTGGGCCCAGAGTTGCAATAACAGACAGATAAACATAGAATAACTGTAGAGAAGGAACCACTTGAGAAGGGTCAGCAGAAACAGCTGATGGTTTGGTGTGGAGGGCGCGATAAACGTGTCTGATATTTTCGTTTATTCTCTTGTGTCTGTGTGTCTGTGTGTCTCCATATGTTCAAATATAGAAATAAAATATGATGAAAACGATGCGCCGATCAAGGACGTGAACTTCTATAAAATATTTATTCTATATTTTATGTGCCACCATTTGTAGACAACAACAAATTGGTGATGGTCATAAAATATAAAACACAATTTCACATTACTGTTTTCCTTCCTTTTGGATGTTGCAACGCATACTAGCTTTTGAACTGAGAGTATGAACTGATTCTTTTAATATTTCTATTTTATGCATATAAGTTGCTTTATGAAACAATATAAGCGACGATACGCAGGAAAAGCCACAATTGCGAAGCACAGCCTTCTCGAAGCGACAATCAGGAAAACATGCCTATATTATGTTGACCCCCTTAAACCCCACTATTATAAAGTAAAACTAGGGTTTACAGGGGTATACATTATTTTTCTTATTTCTGCTCACATACATAGATCGTGGGTACACGTTAGAACCGCCTAGGGGAGGCGGTTCTAACGAGTACCCACAATCTATGTTTGTGAGCAGAAATATGTAAAATATCTGAATTTTTAAATGAAAATTTTCATTTTTTGGTGGTAAAATTTTCAGTATTTTTGAATAGGCTTGTTTTTCTAATGCAAAAGAAGGAGAAATGAGGAAAAAATAATATAAAACAAAAATCGATGAGGCAAAAAAAGAAGAACTGCAACAGAGGATCCGCCATGAAACGATCGGTAAAACTACTTGTAGGGTGTGGGGCTTAAACTAGTTATTCTAGCGCGAAATCTTACCCTTAATTCTGGTACAGTTCCAAATTAAACGTGTGTTCGGCCCCCTCCCTCGTCTGTGACACATCAGAGTCTGATAAGTCTCAATCTGAAAACTTAAGTTTTGATATGTTTATTTTGGTATAGAATAGAAAGCGTATTTGATTTTTGGTGTTCAAGTAATACATTTCCATTCTCTTTGATGTCTACAGATTTTCAAAACGAAAAAATGAAAAGGAAAATGCGGGCACATGTAGGATGCGGAAGGCTAAATCATTTCGTTGAAAAGGGTGGAAAGATACTAGCGATAAAGCAGAGACAGAAAAAGCATTCAAGCAACATTAATTAACTGTTAATAACAGTATTACAGTGTTGAGTTTATCAAAACGAACTCAAGAAAGTAACTTGGATTCGACAGTTTCAGTGTATGTTTGAAGGCAGGTCGGTCGAATTTAGCCGTCGCTATATAATTCTTTAGAAAAAAAAAATATTTCGCCTTTTCAAAGTTTTCATTCTATTCACTGTACGTTTTGCATTTTCGAAAGAATTCAGGCTTGATGCAGAAAAAGCAAAAGAAATTAACTCTTTTTTTCTAATATAAACAACATCAGATAACACCGTTTCCAAAGATACAGTAAAATATTTTCATGGAGGTATAAAACCACACGATATTCCAATTGGCTAAAAAGAACCATAAAAGACTTTCATTGGGCAATAAAATCATAAAATGAAATGGAGTGCGAATCATTGTTTTTATTACAAGATGTATTTACAAATGCCACAAGGAGACATCGTAGGTGGGCTTTGGAACACCCAATAAATAAAGTATCCTGGATATTTGTTAGGTTTCATGTTTTCTATTAACTACAAAAAACTGTTTTTGCCTTTAGTGAATCCGACCGACATAGCAAAGAAAAAGTACCTCATGAGCCTACACAAATTATATCTTCTGTTCTGCTGTAATCATTGGTGTCTAAGTGCATGTGCGAACATCAAAGGCCTAGGCTCATTTTAGCATCCGTGCAGTCATCTTCTGGCCTTCCTTCTCTGTTAAGATAGATGATGTGTCGGTTTTCTTGACCAGACCAAAGGTTTTACCAAAATAATATTGTTGAGCATTAGCTAGCATATTCTAAATAACTTCACACAGCTCCGTCAGTTAAAACGAAATGAAATACTAACATGGAATGGGTGCAGTAACTTGAATATTGTTCTTTGTGTGTTTGTTTATTGTCGTTGTTGTTTTTGCTTGTTTTATTGTTTGTTTGTTTGTTGTTGTTGTTGTTGTTTTCTTGTTTGTTTGTTTTTTATTGTTGTTGTTGTTTCTTTTTGTTGTTTTTTTGTTTTGTTGTTTTGTTGTTGTTTTTTATTTTAGTTTTTTCTTTGTTTTGTTTTGTTTTGCTGTTGTTGTTTTTTGTTTGTTTTTTGTTTGTTTTTTTGTTTTTTTTTTGTTTGTTTTTTTGTTTTGTTTTTTTGTTTTTGTTTTCTGGGGTTTTTTTTGTTTGTTTGTTTTTTGTTGTTGTTTTGTTTTGTTGTTTTTTTAGCTTTTTTTTTTGTTTTATTTTGTTTTGTTTTGCTGTTTGTTTGTTGTTGTTTTTTGTTGTTGTTGTTGTTGTTTTGTTTTGTTTTGTTTTTTGTTTTGTTTTTGTTTTGTTTTGTTTTTTGTTTATTTATTTGTTTGTTTGTTTTTTGGGGGGGTTTCTGCTTGTTTGTTTGGTGTTATTGTTGTTTTTCTTAAATACAGAGCCTGTTTCCAACTTTGGACTTGTTGTGAGGCCTTATGTCCATGTTTTCTTATATTCAGGATTGCTTTTAACATCGTATTTGGTTTACTGGTTTATGAATAATCTGTGAACTTGATGTGTGATTTTTAAAAGTAAAATTAAAAAAAAAAGTGCTAAGAGAAAAGTCCAGGGAGTGCCACAATCACAAATCGCAGCCCTTCCAAGACACCAAGAGATAGAGGAAACCGACAAAACCAAACAAGCGCAAATCGAACAAACGTACGAAAAGCACTAAAATTAGCTCTCACTTTCCCAAGCGAGGTAATCGCAATGCTAAAAGGGACTGGAAAACATAAGAACAAAATAACACAAGGTAAGACATAAAACAAATCGCCTCGTAGAATAAACCACAAAGCAACAAAGAGCAAAGTCAAACATAGTGCTTCGATACAAGAAACTTGACTCGTATAGCAACATCATTTTATTTAACCATTACCACTCTCTGGACAAATTCAGCAGACGACCAGTCTATAACATTTTTCTTATTTTTCTCAGAAAGCAGGATTTGACATTTCATGCAGATTATCTTCATTGTAGACAACTTGCATGAAACGTCAATTTTATGTCTTGAAAAAAAAAAAATATTTTAAATTGTCGTCTGTTAAAATTTTTCACGTAGTGCTAAGCTTAATATGATACATAGTACATAACAAGTAGTGGACCAACAACATAATTATCAGTCATATAGTGTGTGTGTGTGTGTGTGTGTGTGTGTGTGTGTGTGTGTGTGTGTGTGTGTGTGTGTGTGTGTGTGTGTGTGTGTGTATCAGTTCTGCAGAATCACAGATATTAGCAACACTGCCAAAAGATGACTTACTTGCTCACTTTGCCAAATTTACAATTGTTGAATAATGGAATATTGTATTTGTAATCACATTTGTTGTGTAACTTATATTCCAAAATGGATAAGTATACATGGAATCTTTACCTTATTATTTTCTGTATATCTTTCCTTCTTTTTCAATCCGTCTTAGCGGAAATATTTCCATCTTAAAGTATATACACCGTGTTCATTACTAATCTGACAAAATATTGCTGTTTATCTTGAGCATTATAGTGAAACATTACGAAAACACGCCTATACAAATACATTGTAAATTTTACCGCCGAAAATACGAAAATATTAAGATGAAAAATTGTGATATTTTTGTTTATTTTTGCTCAAAATATAGATTGAGGGTACTCGTTAGAACCGCCTCGCCGAGGCGGTTCTAACGAGTACCCACAATCTATTTTTGAGCAGGAGTAAGAAAAATACTGTATACCCCGGTAAACCCCAGTTTTATTATATAAAATGGGGTTTAAGAGGGTCAAAATTATATAAGTATATTTTCGTGATGTATTTACAAGACAATTTCGGGAACTCCAAGCTTTACTACAGAGAAATCACTTAAAAGTTGTCCAGCAAATCTGGACACTTCCGTTTCCAAATTCAAATACGTCGCACAATTTTGTTCCGGACTACTGTGGCAAGATATCGTTTTGAAACGAATGTTTTCGTCGTTACGATGTTGTTGTAGTTGCGATGTTATGTGCTTGTTGGTTGATTTTTTGTAACGATACAGTTACACCAACAAGTTTTATCTCTTTAGCCCTTATATTTGCTTTTTTACAGCTATATTAATGTAACTGTAATATCTGACAAGAACCAGAGACAAAACAATTAATTATTTATATAATTGATATTTATGGGAACCACAGTAACATTTTATTATCCAATGTGCAGACAAAATGCATATGTTTGGTAAATTTAAAATAATGAAGTTCTTTCTTACTGCTGACGTATTAAAAGTTGTATCTGCATATAAATTTTTCACATCACAGCACAAAGTAATAGCCTGCCGCTCTTTCTATTTAATTTGACCATAAAATGTTACAAAAACACATAATTATGGAATCTGCATTTTATTTGTTTTCTCTTAGGGCCACATACAAAAGCATAGTGTCGCCCATGATTTTCATACATTTTAAAACCGTGTGTAGAAGGCACAGTGTCATAGGTTTATATGTGAAGTTTCTAAAGTGACTAAAGTAGAGCTGTTGTTTATTTTCATATTTGTAGAATGTAATATAGAAACAACAAACGGAATAACAAAAACACGCGGAAAAATTGGATTTACAAAATAACACAGGATAAAAACAGAACAAGATATAGCGATGCACTGGCTAACTGAATAACAAATTATATGAAAACAAATGGAATAAAAAGGGAAGTTGACGAAATACTTAGTGAAGACGGTCGACATTAACACTTACCATATTATGGATAAATTCAGCAGACGACAAACTGATGGTATTTTCCTCATTTTTCCTAGTAAATAGGTTCTGACACTTTATACAAATTGTCTGCGTAGAAATTAGACAATTTGCATGAAATATCAATCCTATTTTCTAGGAAAAATGAGAAAAATATTTCAAACTGTCGTCCGCTGATTTTTTTACTCAGCGTGCAAGGTGTTAGGTAATGACCAGCAGACACGTTGAGTGTATTTATATAATTGAATTTTAGTACTATATAAGACGCGTCCATATACAGACTCTGATTTTACCTCAGTGTTGATTCCGAAAATATATCTGCGTCATGTTAACCCAATTTAGTCTAGAAACCTCCAAAAGGACAACTGACAAACAGTGCAGACCCAGATCAGACGTCGCAGAATGCGACGTCTGAACAGGGTCTTTACTGTTTGCAAATAGTTTAGCCATTTATTCTCTCGCATTGCCTGACATACCTGAAATTGAAATTCGACTCTTCCGATATATAATGTGGAGAAAGTTAGTTAGTCTGAATTTGGTTAATGTGAATACGGCTGTCTAGTTAGAAGAGCATCTGAGATACTTCAATATTGTCGATTTGAAAATACTACAAATCTAGGATTCGTTCTTTTAGTTTAACCCATTGAAGACTGGACACCCAAACAGGCAACTGGCAAACAGTGCAGACCCAGATCAGACGCCGCTGTTTGCAAATAGTTCAACCATTTTTCTTTAGGAATATCTGCATCATATGGCCTGATATGACTAAAATCGAAAAATGGACTCTTCCAATATATAGTGTGGGAGAGTTTATTCAGTCTTTAATTGGTTAACAAAGAGAAATAATGGAATGAATCAGTTTTTGCGAGAAGCGACCTCGGTTTTGATATGCTAATGTGTATACACAATTTATAATTAATTCACTTGGCTTTTGTTTTGTTCTGTATAATTATTAAATTTGTATTGACAATATTATTTGGAAATCAGTTTCCATTCTAGGTTGACATTACATATTTATTTTATACTCAGATTCAAACATTCATCTGACTTATGTAACAGTAAACTGGTTTGCTTGGGAGTATTCTAAAACAATATTTTACCGATCTCTGCTGTGACCTTTATTAAAAATAAAGTATATTGTTTGTTTGTAGGTTTGTTTGTTTGTTTGTTGTTGTTTTTTTGTTTTGCTTTTTGTTGTTTTTTTTGTTTTTTTTTTTTTTTTTTTGTTTTTTTTTTTTTTTTTTTGTTGTTGTTGTTGTTGTTGTTTTTTTGGGTTTTTTTTGTTTGTTTTTTTTTGTTTGGTTTTTTTTTGTTTTTTTTGTTTTTTTTTTTTTTTTGTTTAATTACGTGCGTTTTCTTCACAATATTTTGAAACTTTCGAATTATATTCGGAAGAACAATGTGCTGATAAACCTACTAAATCAATTTCGTATAAATGTACGGCTGTAGAAGAAACAAAACAAAACTAAAACATAACAAAGACAGCACAGAAATTTTTCGTTAATTCACAGTGAAAGTGTTACGAATTTCTGTTTTTATGCCAAGCCACAAGATACAAGTTTCCATTCTAGATTACCAGATTTCTGTCCCTTTATTGTGTGCGAGGTTTAAAAACAACGAAATTGGGAGAAAAAAAACCTCCTTTTGTTGTTCAATCCTACGTTTTGGTGTAATATATGTGTATGCGAAGACTCGCATCAACCTACGCAGCGCAGACTGGTCAGACTCTTCGCTGTCCGCCTGAAGACGTGCGCGGATAAGTAGGCTTATCTGAGTCTTCGCTGAGCGTACATTCAATTCGGTAGGAAATGTTGTTCCCTGGCTCATTTGGAAGATGGGTAATGTGTTATGCTGGTCCTTTATTCTAAATACATGCTTTTAACAGCCAGTCAGCACTGATCAATTTCCTACGGTGTACTAACGAATGCTTCTCTGTTTTTCCATTTCTGTGCGTTTTATATCTATTCGGTTAAAATTAAGTTGATAACCAACGGTAGATCTAAGCGTTGTAATTTGCACGATATTGCATCAATAGAATATTTAAGATTTGTTGAATGATTGATATCTTAAACTGATTTTCAAGACAATTCAATTTATACAATTTATAACGGTTTGTAACTTTACATTTAAAACTTTTATATTTCGGAAATGCTGAAAATTTCAATATCCCATTTACTCATGTTCCAATAATACTGCTTTTGAGGTAGTAACAATGAAATAACAAAACTATATGCTGAAGTTTGAATAGCAATAGTTCGTACCCACAATATATATGCCATATCTCACACTGTGAGATAAAATCTCACAGACTTTGGACCATCTGGAAGGCGATTCCGATAAAAAAATAAAATCTCACAGAATTTTCAGACCATTTTAAAACAGATTTTATGAAGAAATTAACATAAATTGCACAGTGTTGTGGGTTTCACAAGCTTCTTACATGAAAGAAAAGGACATTAGACTATATTGGGGGAGCTCCAAAGTGATGTTTTAGAAAATCTCACAGAATTTGTCAAATCGCCCTTAAAATTTTGCCTTTTCTCACAGATTTTATTCCACAGCCTATGGCATGTATGCAATATGTTCTTTAAAAAAGTAAGTTCATAATAAGTGCACATATTTCCTTACCATAACACCAGCGCGATGACCAGCTCATCATGAAGTTCAAATGTAATGCGACCAGGTTTCTGTTTTTATTTAGTGGGTAGCTTAAGTGTTTTAACGTTCCTTCAGTGTAGTTTCATTTATGTCAGAATGACCAGTATGTGTTAGCATAATAAAGACTCTGCGCAATTAAATGGAGAAAATCGTGTTTAACAAACAAAAAACACTCAGACTCAGATGCGATGCATGTACGAATCCACGCATGATCGCGGAATCCACGCATGAATCCACGCAGGATCGCGGAATCAGCAAACGAGTGCGTTAAGCACTCGTTTGCTGATTCCGCGATCCTGCGTAGTTCTACACTACCGCTGTTTCTGCTGACTTTTATGCGCGGAAGGCTTTTAGTTACAATCACTAAAAACATAATTTTGATAGGAATGAAACTAAAATCCACCGTAATAGCCCTAAGTGTTGGGACAGACAGGCCTGATCAGATCAGATCCATTACGAAAACACGCCTATTCAAATATACTGAAAATTTTACCACCAAAAAATGAAAGTTTTCAGATAAAAAGTTCTGATATTTTTCATATTTCTGCTCAAAACATAGATTGTCGACAAGGCGGTTCTAACTACCCACAATCTATGTTTTCAGCAGAAATAAGAAAACTAACGTATACCCCTGTAAACTCCAGTTTTACTGCATAAAAGTGGGGTTTAAGGGGGTCAAAATTATATAGGCATGTTTTCGTGATAAGTAGAAAGCGGCGTCTGATCAGGTTCGACTCTGTTTGTCACTCATCCAGCAGTTTTTCAAATACATCAATAAATAGCTAAATAAGTCGTCAAATTTTAGGACAAGTATGGTAAGAAGTTAAGGTGTCACAAATTTTTAGGGTTAATACGGTGTTCGGCGTCTTATGAAAAACGTATATACAGAAGATAACGGGATACTCGAATTATTATTTCATACAAAGAAACTGCTGAAGCAAAAAATCTCCATTTATTTAATTATCATTTTATTTATTTATTTATTTATTTATTCACAATACTCTGTATTCTTTACACTGAGAAATTTTCAGATTCAACATACATTCCGCACCGATTTAAAAATGTTTATCAAAGACTGATTGTCCATCCCTGTGTCTTTTTCATGTTTTTTTTTTTTTTTTTTTTTTTTTGTTTTTTTTTTGTTTTGTTTTTTCCCCGGCGGTTTGTAACTGCTTTCGAACGTTTCATATTTAGAATATTCCGAAGTTGCTGAAATTCCATAGACCCGTGTGCCAAATAATTGATATTAATCTTCGCATAAGTAAAAGCCGATATATTGAATTTTTGAAAAAGAAAGTTCCAGGAAACAAAAAGTCCGTGGGCATATATTTTTCTTTGTATGATCTTTGCGCGATGGCCGGTTCTTTTGCAATTTCTTTCCGTGTGTTCTTTGTTTACGAGGATATGCCGTTTTGTGTTGCCATTTTATGTCACTAACCTTTTTTCCTAATTTTTTGGGAGGATTGTATAATACATGTATGCCTGGGTGTCTCCATATTTATTTTTTGAAGTCAACATCATAGCCCAACCATTGTCTACTCCGGTGCGTTTAAATTGTGTTGTTTGTTTGTTTTATTTATTTTATTTGTCCGTTCTTTTTGTTGTTTTGTTGCTATTTTTGTTTTGTTTTGTTTCGTGTTTTAATATTAGTTTTGTGGGTGAGAGTAGCGGTTGCTGATGATTGTGATTTATTGTTGAAAGCTGGGCTGGGACGGGAATTTTAAGAAAAAATGTAGAATAATAATAATAATAATAATAGTAATAATTTTTGGTAACAAACATGACTGAACGGTAACTAAATCAACCAAACTGACGCCAAAACGACGGTTGGGTGATTAAATGAATGAATTTTAATGATAATGCACTTCATGTATGGAGCATCTATAATAATATTAACCAGTTTGAAACCTTCTGAAAATTGAATTGTATTTAAAGTTTTAAAGATGGGCAGTCAAACAAGTTGGCTACTTCTGGTTTCAGATACAAAATGTGCCTTGTTACCCCTATCAACCCTGCAAATGAAAAGAAATATCTTTGTAAATTGTGTAGATCCATGTTAGACGAATTGTTTGTTACGAATGATCTAATCAGGATCCCATAAAGCTAGCTTAAGTATCCCCCACCCACCCCTTCCCCCCTGCCCCCGCATCCCCACGCCCCTGTAATTTATTACTGACCGTTCCAAGGCGGTACTTTTTTTAAATGTTCTGTAGTGTTTCACTTACAAATGTTGTTTTGTTTTGTTGTTGTTGTTTTTTGTTTTGTTTTTTTTCTCCTTCTTCTTCTTCTTCTTTTAAAAATTCTGCAAGTTAAATATACGAATTTAATAATAATAACAACAATAATTTAGATTATTGATTATAATGTTTTGTTTATATGTTAACTTTTTTCCTGATAACAAGTTTCAATGTAAAATCAGACAGACAAATCGGATGTTAAAATAGTCTCTAAGTATATAACGAGCGAGAGTTTGACGAAGCTACACGAGAAAAATATTGAAGAAAAGTACCTTATGACTAAAAATGCTTTTGACAAATACACCCTTAATTATTTTCAAATTGTCTTTACCCATTAATGCCTGAAAATCTTCATTGAACTCCTCCATCATGAATGTTGCAACGACCGTATAGCTTCTTAAAAGTGTTTTAAACTGAAATTCACTTAATCTGTTTTGTAAAAGTCCCTATTCAATATTATGTGGATAAATTACGTCATGGATCTTAAAATTCCGTGTTAAATGGTAGAGAAACAGACTTTTTATGCCCCCGCCTGTTGAAGGCAGGGGTGAGGCATATAACATTCCGCCGTGATGTTACGTCCGTATGTGCGTATGTCACGTTCGTAAAGATCGTCTAACACATGTTTCAATTTACATTCAAGTTTACATGGAAGTTTACCTGCATATTTACATTCACATTTACGTCCGAGTTGCTCATAACTTTGATGCCTTTTATGCTACAAAGTTGAAATTTGGTATGATACTTACCCAGACCAAGACATTAAACTTCATGGTAGAGTTGCTCCTAGGGCTTGCCCCTGGAGGGGGCAGGGGTCAGAATGTATAACAGGTCATATTGAACACATGCAAAATGGCAATAGAATCATAAGTCTGGTACCATTACTTGCCCTAGAAAGTTAGAAATCGGGTATAATGCTCACAGATGAAACAGTTAATACAGTTTGGAAACTGGATCATGCTAGGGGTGGGGCCAAAGGAAACAGCCATATGGACAAAGGCCATAGGGCGGGGGCATCTGTGAACTTTGGACACATGTCTAGTTTTGTCTGTTGTTGTTGTTGTTGTTTAAAAAGGTATCGCAATTTTCCCTCATTTGTCCCATTTTGTATATAGTTTCCATATTTGATGTTTTATGATGTATGCCTTTTTCTTGTTCATACGAATGAAACAAAACTTTAAATAAAAGCTCTTGAACATACAGTATTTCATCAAGCACTATTTGTTGTACTTCTGATTCCATAGGAAAGCAGTGGTTTGTGATTGTATCATTTCCTAGGTAATTTCATTTTTTACGAATATTAAGGCTACGTACCAAGATACCATATACCTCTAACGTGTTTCCTTCTCCAAAGAAATTGTGTGTGTGTGTGTGTGTGTGTGTGTGTGCCTTATTTTTTCTTCAAAATCATTTTAAAAACGGTCGCCATGTTTCCTGTGTACATGTATGCCAGGCAGAAAGCTCTAGTCCATTTTAAATGCTTAGAGTCTCCAATCAGAAAACATAGAATTCGTGAACTATTCATCAGGGCCAACCTTTTTTGATAAAAGAAACAATTCAGGCACTTTCAATATAAGATACGTTTAAGTTACTATGGCACTTTTAACGCACGATTTAAGAATCCACTGGAAACGGTTGATTTTCTTTTCGTTTGTTTATAATATA
>OZ024831.1:28034132-28061632 GCA_964016985.1 Anodontia alba
GTCTCTCATCTCTCCTTCCTTTGGTACTTTGGGAGGGCCATGCTCCGTGATTGTGTCATTTCTTGGGTATCTTCCCTTATATTTTAGAACGACAAGAAAGACATTACAATACAGCCCTCTAACCGTTCTTTGTTTGTGCATCTGTGGTTTCATATTTGGCTTGTCTGGTGTTCTTATTTGTCTCTCATCTCTCCTTCCTTTGGTACTTTGGGAGGGCCATGCTCCGTGATTGTGTCATTTCTTGGGTATCTTCCCTTATATTTTAGAACGACAAGAAAGACATTACAATACAGCCCTCTAACCGTTCTTTGTTTGTGCATCTGTGGTTTCATATTTGGCGTGTCTGGTGTTCTTATTTGTCTCTTATCTCTCCTTCCTTTGGTACTTTGGGAGGGCCATGCTCCGTGATTGTGTCATTTCTTGGGTATCTTCCCTTATATTTTAGAACGACAAGAAAGACATTACAATACAGCCCTCTAACCGTTCTTTGTTTGTGCATCTGTGGTTTCATATTTGGCTTGTCTGGTGTTCTTATTTGTCTCTCATCTCTCCTTCCTTTGGTACTTTGGGAGGGCCATGCTCCGTGATTGTGTCATTTCTTGGGTATCTTCCCTTATATTTTAGAACGACAAGAAAGACATTACAATACAGCCCTCTAACCGTTCTTTGTTTGTGCATCTGTGGTTTCATATTTGGCGTGTCTGGTGTTCTTATTTGTCTCTTATCTCTCCTTCCTTTGGTACTTTGGGAGGGCCATGCTTCGTGATTGTGTCATTTCGTGGGTATCTTCACTTATATTTTAGAAATACAAAAAACGACATTACAAGACAGTATTCAAACCAAACGAAGAGGAACTGCAACAGAAACACACAGTCACAGTCGTCTGCTTTGTCATCTGCTTGTAATTTTAAAAATAATTTTTGCAAATAGTGTGGACCCAGATCAGACTGCTCCTACCTGTATGCAAAAATAGGTTTGAAAAGTTTACAAGAATATTCAGCAGACGACATAAACAGACGACATTTTCAGATGCAGGTTTTCTTGTCATTTTAAGGGTTAATATAGTACAGTTGCAGCTACACATAGTTGTATAGTATGTTAAGTTTCATTGGTTCTTCTTCTTTCCGTGCATTTGAAATGTTGTGCCTAGTAATTGTGGCATTTCCTGAATTGTTTTTTTGTTGTTGTTGTTTTTTGTTTTTTTTGTTTTGTTTTTTTTTTTTTTTTTTTTTTTTTTTTTTTTTTTTGTTGTTGTATCAGAAGACTTTGCATTGTTATGCTGAAGTTCGTTACAATAAATTGATCAAGTATTTCATTAATGATATATATTATCAATACAAAGCAAGTCATTTTTTGTATCAGAAGAGTTTGCATTGTTATGCTGAAGTTCTTTACAATAAATTGATCAAGTATTTCATTAATGATATATATTATCAATACTAAGCAAGTCTTTTGACAACACAGAAGTTACATTAAACGATTCCATAAAATTGGCCAGGGTTTCTGCAGGGAAAGACAATATGAAATCTCTTTCATAATAAAATAGCAACAAATCAGTAACAAGGGCTCACAATTAATCCCCATCCGAACATCTATAATTTGGGAAATTAGAATAATTATATCAAATCTACTAAAGACGGGCGCGCCATACGACAATGTGTATTCGGGCATATGCAGACAGCGAATTCCCAGATCAGCCTGCACATTCGCGTAGTCTGATTAGAGCATTCGCTGTCCACAAACAGAATCTTTAGTTATTGTAAGTTTCAATGAAGAGCACATACTCTCATAAGACTTTGCGCATGTACAGGATGATGTTAATCCGCATATTTTGCGCATGCTCGAAGGCAGTGTTTCGCTTGGCGCGGCCCACTTATTGTAGAGAAGAAAGGCCTTTTGACAAGACTATAAAATATAATTCTGAAGTGAAAAATGCATGTTTTTCACTACAAGTCAAGTAAAGTGAATCAGCTTACAAATAAAGCTTCTTGGTCTGATGACAGCCTATACTTTTGATAGAAGATAAAGTGCAACATTGTCGCTGTATGTCAAGTAGATTCTAAATGATGTAACCATTGGGGACAATGCAAACACAAACACTGATGAAACCAGTAGAGAAGCTTTGTGGCAAAAATATATTTGAAGGTGTAACTTTGTTTATGACTGCACCTAGTTCATCACTAAAACACGCCTATATAATTTTGACCCCCGTAAACCCCACTTTTATATAGTAAAACTGGGGTTTACAGAGGTACATATTATTTTTCTTATTTCTGCTCAATAACATAGATTGTGGGTATTCGTTAGAACCGCCTCTGCGATGCGGTTCTAACGAGTACCCACAATCTATGTTTTGAGCAGAAATATGAAAAATATTTAAATTTTTTGTCTGAAAATTTTCAATTTTTCGGTGATTAACTTTTCAGTATATTTGAATAGGCAGGTTTTCGTAATGTTAATACGACGTATTTAACCCAAGGTGACCGAGACAAGATTGTGCGTGTGGTTATAAGGGGAATATATAACTTTTGTGGGCGGCAATTCTGGCCGAATTATTCTTCTGTCTACCTTCTAAGAGATGGTCTATTACAAAAGAAACGTGTATTTGCTCGTCCGTCTGTCTGTCCCGATTTCCAGCTCAGCGGACCTATAATGCATTTTTGCGACGGTTTGTGAAATGACTTTGTTCAGCTCAATCTCTACTCGTATTGTAATGTTCAATCTTTTAAAGCAGTTATTCTCTCTCTCAGACGTCAAACTGTAAAATGCAACATCCCTCATGTCCATTAGCAGTTTTACGTGTGACTATTTTCACATACAATGTCTGGTTAGAATGATCTCATTAATACCATGGGCCAGAGAGACCAATCACTTTCTAGAAACGGTAAAGTTATAAGAAGGAAAGTTTAAGGCAAACAATTTACTTAGGTATAATGGTACTCTGTTTACGTGCGTGTGTGGGTGTGGGTGTGCCTGCGTACGTGTGGTAACTATCAAGATAACCTTCACTGACTAGTCTCTGCGAAAATCATTTTCTATAGAATGGTCTGCTGACTAAGTTCTACCTAATTATTACATAATTGGGTTTGTTCCCTCATATTTAATGTAGGTTTGCTGGACGACAGAGAAGCGCTCCAAATCTTGTTAAAATTATCCCTATTGATTTTCTTTGCTGGTCACGGAAGAAAATGTGATTAATCTTTTAGAACTTTCTGTCATTAATGGTTACACAGTAGTACTTTATCAAACTATTGCTTTTGTTATGCTTTCTTTTAAGTGTGCACAGACGTACTTTTTTTCGTACTTATTCATCACCATAACTACGTGAGTCCCTGATTTGCCATTACTGTATATAATAAGGAAACGAGGGAGTTGACAGTTCTAAATAAATTAAGCATTTCTTTTGATGGTGGTGTTTAAAACATCAGAAATAGGAACACTATTATTTATCAACGCATTTATGCCTAGCGTTCCATAAAAGGGACATTGGCAAACAGTGTAGACCCAGATCAGACGCCGCAGAACGCGGCGTCTGATCAGGGTCTACATTGTTTGTATTAAATATTGGAATTTCTATAAAACATGGTAAGAATAAAAATTAACTTGACACCTTTTCTATCGGACATGGACGAGTCCAAAGAGTTCAGGTAGAAGAATATACCAGGCCTAAATGGGTTACCCGCCCACTGAAAATTGGCGGAGCCTAATTTTGGGCAAGCACATAAGTATGTTTCCGAAGGTGAAAGCTTAAAATTTAACTATATATAAAACAGCTTCTTTAAAATAATTTCTTACGTTTCACAGAATATAAAACTGGACCTTCCGTTCGCAGACAATTTGAACGACATGTAAAAATATAATTAAAGAGCTTTATTTCTGTAAACAAAAACCAAGACAAATAGCATCTATTTTATCCGATGATTTAGCCAAAAGAGCTACAGCTGAAACGTATCTAATACGGAGCACGTCAAGTTAACCAGTCCAGACAACCCACTTAAGCCTAGCGCCCCCAAAGGGACATTGGCAATCAGTGCAGACCAAGATAAGACGCCGCCGAACGCAGCGTCTGATATGGGTCTACACTGTTTTTTATTCAAAACAATAATTTCTATAAAACATAGCCACAATAAAAGTTAACTAGACACCCATTTTATTGGTATTATACCTGTCCGAAAAGTGAAGGTAGAAGAATCCACTCGGCGTAAATGGGTTACTTATACGTGCAAAATGTGCTCGCAGACGGAATAACAAACTGAAGCAAATATTTCTGTCTTTATAATGTTAGTGTTAAACAGTAGGAAGTATATATATATAATAGAAATATGAAGATACCTAGGAAATGCCATAAACACGGAACACGGCCCTTCCAATGCATGCAGAATGACCTGAAACAATATCACAGAATAACACTCATTACGAAAACACGCCTAATCAAATATATTGAAAATTTCACCACCAAAAAAGGAAAATTTTCAGATAAAAAAATTCTTACGTTTTTCATATTTCTGCTCAAAACATAGATTGTGGGTACTCGTTAGATCCGTCTCGGCGAGGCGGTTCTAATGAGTACCCACAATCTATGTTTTTGAGCAGAAATAAGAAAAACAATGTATACCTCTGTAAACCCCAGTTTTACTATATAAAAGTGGAGTTTTAGGGGTCAAAATTATATAGGTATGTTTTCTTGATGCTAACCAAAACAGATCAAACAAAACGAAGAGGAACTACAACAGAAAAACAGTTTTGGATCGATAAACAACAAACCTGTGTATGTGTGTGTTGTTTGGGGCTTAAACTTAATTATACGAGCGCTCAACCCTGGCATTTAATCATGATACAGTTCCGGCTTTATATAATTGTTCGAATACTCATCCGTGGTTCAACACAGAAAATGTATAAATTATAAATTAACTTCTCAACACTAAGAGAGTTCAATGTAGAAAGCATTGCGTGAAACAAATATATATTATTAATCTATGACGAAACATTCTAAGGCGCCGCTTCAGAGGTTAGGGTGAGGCTGGATGCCGATAAACCACATTTAAACTTCACCTACACCCCATAACCCTCTTCGATAACAGATTTGCTTTTGACCTTCCAAGACGGTATTTCTGTTGCAATTCCTGTTTGTATGTTCATTCTATTTTCGATGGAGTGTTGTTTTGTACATTTCAATTTATTCAAACATTAACTGATGTCTTGGACAGACTTTGTTCTGTGGTTATAGCCTTCCCTGGGTATACCTGGGGAAATATATATTTTCGTTTTGTCGTAGAAACGATAACGGTATTGGCTGCAATAATTCGTGTGTCCTTCGGTGCATACACAATCAATAGGGAGCCAGTCATGTCCAAAATAGTACACTTTAGATATAGTAAAAGTAGAAAAGTCTATGGTTTCAAAATACTATTCCACAGCATGGATAGTTTATAAAGTTTATATCCACATAGTGGACGTGCATTCAGCGAATTATATAGAATTGTGAATTATTGTGCATTCGGCTTGCTTCCTACAATTGTATTAGCGGAAAGCCTTGTAAAAACAGGTTTTTCATTTAAAACAAGTGTGATATACCTCGTTAGTTTTCTAAAACTAAGGTTTTCTCTTGTTAAACTACGCTTGTCCTTTTAAAACTATCATTACGAAAACACGCCTATTCAAATATACTGAAAATTTTACCACCAAAAAATGAAAAATTTCAGATAAAAAATTTCTATATTTTACATACTTCTGATCAAAGCATAGATTATGGGTACTCGTTAGAACTGCCTCGGCGAGGCGGTTCTAACGAGTACCCACAATTTATGTTTTTGAGCAGAAATAAGAAAAATAATGTATACCCCTGTAAACCCCAGTTTTACTATATAAAACTGGGATTTAAGGGGGTCAAAATTATAAAGGCATGTTTTTGGATGGCTTTTTCTCTGATAAACTAAGTTTTGCTGAGCAAAACCTAGTATATGAAGAGATATCCAGTGTTTTACTAAAACGAAATCTGGGTTATCGGACCCTTTTCAGAATTTTGTTGTTGTTGTTGTTATCTTTTTTCTGTTTACTTTGAAAACCGAATACCGCTTAAGCATGTGTTAGGGGGCGCATGTAGCCTCGAAATTACATTGCTGCATACCAAGCGACTTAATAAAACCGAGTTTCCGATTTTCACTCTTTTGTGTGTTCTCTGTTCCAACAGATTCATTACGAAAACACGCCTATTCAAATATACTGAAAATTTTACTACCAAAAACAGGTAAATTTTCAGATAAAATTTTGATATTTTTTTTATATTTCTGCTCAAAACATAGATTGTGGGTACTCGTTAGAACAGCCTCGGCGAGGCGGTTCTAACGAGTACCCACAATCTATGTTTTTGAGCAGAAATAAGTAAAATAACGTATACCCCTGTAAACCCCAGTTTTACTATATAAAAGTGGGGTTTAAGGGGGTCAACTTTATATAGGCGTGTTTTCGTGATGTATTTTTAGGTTTTTATTAGTTTAATTTAGTTTAAACATATTTTATTGCATCTAAACAAGCAATAGGGTCGGGCCACAAGTTCTTCCAACATTAGTTACGGCCCTCCCCTAACAGAACTTCATTACAGCAATATTCAGACACATGATAATGGCAAAGTAAACATGTAAGCACTACAAAAATACAAAAAGGTGATGGAGTGAAAGGTATAATAATGTAAATAATATACAAATCAAATAAATAATAAGATAATGGAATGGAATATCATATATATGAATTGTCATACTGGCCTTAGTGAACAGCAGACTAATCGGTGAACCTTCTGGTGTCCTTGATAAAAGTTTGGACGGCTTTGAAAAGAGTAACATTTTCTTCTGGTGTGAGATTTTCATTTCCAAACAAAAGTTTATTAACATTTAGTGGGGTGAAATTACTCGTTGATCGAAACAGTGCAATTCGTTCATTGATAAAGTGTGAGCATCTAAAGAAATAATGCTCTGCATCTTCAACTTCTTCAGAACAGCTGCATGTAGGACTTGGTGACAGATGATTAATATATAGATCATAAAATAAATTACTACAGTTGTTTCTAATTCTTGCATGTAGGACTGAGATGTATCTACTACCAACTTTGTAGTATGTTGGAACTATTGAATTATTTTGTGTTTTTTTCAACTGATACTTAAAGCTAGACAAAGACGGTGAATTACGTAATTCTATGTCAAGCGAATTCCATGCCGAAATAGACGAAGGAATACATGATTTTCGGGAAATTTCTGTCCTGCAAAAGGGAACAGTAATATTGTTATTATTTCGTAAATTATAGGCATTTGTTTCTCCAACAAGCGGAGGAATTAAATCAGACACATATGAAGGAACAAGACCATTAACTGATTTATACATGAAGATAAGTTTCTGCTGCTTCCGTCTTTCGATAAGTGACACCCACCCACTCTCTTTGTAAAGGTTATCTAAGGAAACTGATCTTGTTAAGGTTTTTATTCCTAATTAGTGTGCAATTATCTACAACATGGATATTCCGTGGAAAACTGCATGCATAGTTGTTAGCCCAGTTATTATTGATACGTTTGCTTGCCTCTTTAATTGCACGAAGGTGGGTCGGTGCTCCCATCTCAGTCTGTTTCAGATGGTCGGCGCCTGACTATCAGTGTCTGTGGTCGGGCTCATCATGATCCTGTTTGTGGTTTTCTTGTGTTATGGCTTCAAATCGCCAATAAGCCCTTTCTTTTGTTCGTCACAGTGTTTGCGATTATATGTGTTTCACTGTGATGTTTCACAGATGAAGCAGTGAACCACAATGCGGACCGAACATCTTGTAATTTGGTGGTGCAACAGACTTAAGGTTAAGGTTTCGCATGATTAAGGCCACTCTTCCCTTCTCTCACCCCACCCCCCTCACCAACACCTCCTGTTGTTTTCCTACTGACCGTTCCAAAGTGGTTCCTCTGCTGCAATTATTCTTTGTTTGTGCGTCTGTGGTGTCTATCCTTATTTATTCGTCATCTCTCCTTTTCCTGGTGCTCAGGAGGGTTGTGCTTCGTGAAATTAGCATGCTATCTTCACAATGTTTGGCAACAGTTCTCACTATCGCATGTTTCTGCTACACCAGACCTTCTTCTGCCAAACCAGATATTCTTCAGTTCGCTTTCATTACGAAAACACGCCTATTCAAATATATAGAAAATTTCGCCTCCAAAAACTGAAAATTTTCAGAAAAAAAAAATCTGATATTTTCCATATTTCAGCTCAAAACATAGACTGTGATGACGAGGCGGTTCTAACTAGTACCCACAATCCATAAAATTTTGGGTAGAAATAAAAAAAAATATGAATACCCTTGTAAACCCCAGTTTATAAAAGTGGGGTTTAAGGGGGTCAAAATTATATAGGCATGTTTTCGTGATGTTTTCTAGCATCCGATTTGTACTTATTTCATGTAGTCAAATGCTGTGTCATCAGACCATATCTGTAGACCTACAGGAGAAAATTATTGACATGAAAGCACTTGATCTCAGACCTTTTCTATTATTGAAGCTTTACCTATGATCATAATGTTATTTGCATCTCAAAATAATGGATGCATAAAACATCAAAGCTTTGTGGTTCAACTAATGATCATTTCGTTCGATATTAAATTTAGTCACTCAAGAAATCTGTTTTAAGACCACCTTGCAAGAGTGTTATGCAAACTGAATTGTCTGCATTCTTTGTGAGCACATTGAAGGCACTGGACTTAATCGAAGTCTTTGGAACTCCATCGCAAGCATTTCTTTTGTGAGTAATGATGATTTTATGTAAATGAAACCATACCTTATAGTCCTTTGAGTATACCAATATTTATTTGTTCTGCTAATACACGGCTTATTTACTGGCTTTTCTCCAAGATTCCATGATTTACTTGAAACGCAACCGAACAGAAAATCTAATTTTATTCTTTTAATTTATGTCAGTACTTTTACTTTTGTTGTTTTTCTTTATTTCTTTATTTATTTATTTATTTATAATGAATGTATATAAGTCAACAGTCATATCTGCTCATTCTTATTTCTGTTTGAAATGACGCTTTCCGTTGGATATGGGAAAGTGACGTTCACCGAAGTAAGAACCTGAAGCATTTTAAACTTTCACTCGTAATTTGTAACGACTTAAGCCCATCATATCCTGAAAGCTCATAGGTAATATATGTTATATATTTTAGAATGCTGCACAGATAATAATACTTTTGTTTATGAACATAACATGACGTATGCAATATTTTCCAAGTGAATCTTGCTGATTTTCTCTAGAACCAATTAATAACTTACTTGAAACACAGCAAAAAAAAAACTACAATGTGGTGTAAGTGATTCCAATGTGTATAATTATTTATATTAGAATATTGGAGCCGCCACATTAGAAAACGTACCTTCGGACATGTGCGCCCAGCTAAGATTCAGATAAGAAACCTCATATGCCTATATAATTTTGATCCCCTTAAACCCCACTTTTATATAGTAAAACTGGGGTTTACAGGGGTATACATTATTTTTCTTATTTCTGCTCAATAACATAGATTGTGGGTACTCGTTAGAACCGCCTCGTCGAGGCGGTTCTAACGGGTACACACAATCTATGTTTTGAGCAAAAATATGAAAAATATCAGAATTTTTTATCGGAAAATTATCATTTTTGGTGGTAAAATTTTCAGTATATTTGAATAGGCGTGTTTTCGTAATGACGGTGGATTTTGTATAGCCAATGATGCACGGTTTCTTCATGCGGACAATGTAATGACTGCACGTATCCGCATGCTGCTATGAGTTTATTAAAATCACACGTCAGAAGGTATGCTTTCTCATATTGCGGCCCGTTTAGTTGCGTTTTCATTTCTTTTTTGCAAGGACAGTTCACCGTTAAAGACATAGCTAAAATGAGACCGAAAGTGGTACCACTCATTTATGATTGTATTGCCCCTACCTCGGTACTATGCAAGAGACATCAAATGCGTGTCATAGAAAGGTGCTTATGATATTCAAGAGGAGGGGATTAAGAGGCCTTCTGAGGGGTAATAAATATTTTGGAAGTGATATTACCTATGAATCAGACACATGTCAGTACTAAATTCCCCTATTAGGCCTCTACATGTCTGTCGTTTCTTGATAGTATACTATGTTTTGTTATGCCTAGTCTCATATCAGTGATATGACCGAAACACATCTTTTTTTTTATGTTGTTAAGTGCGACACCCAGAAGAATCAGCCATTCTAGCAATTAACTCTATTTGCAAATAGTCAGACTGTATATTATCCCCAAATTACTTTTCTACGAGCCATTGAAAACTGGAGCAATGTATACCCTGTTTAAAATGATTTATGACCGCCAACTTTTAGAAATACGGTGTTGAGATGTTATGGTGACAATGGCTATCATATACATTTATGACACACAATTATAGCATACACGAATAAGAAGCGCCAGGATTCAATAACAAACGTACACATAGTTTTTTTTGAAGTTTTCGCTTTATTGTCGGTAAAATGTTACTGAAACATAATGAGCACACCGCATGACCAGACTATAACACTGACAGAATACTTACTATTTTAACGCTTAGCGTTCTGGGTACTAATTTTAGCGACGACATTTTGACATATTTGGCTTATTTTTTTCCAGAAAATAGGCTTTCACATTTTAAATGTCAAAGCTTGTTTTCTAAAAAAAAAAAAAAAAAAAAAAAAAAAAAAAAAAATAATGTCAGTCAGCTAAATTAGCCAAGAGAGTGGAAATGGATAATTAGTAGACTTGAGTAAACAAAGCATGTAACTTATTACATGTCCATCTACTACTGGACTAGGCATTTAATTGTCAACTAATAGTCGCAAGTCAGCTATTAGTTACAAGTTAACTAATATTTACTTGTCAGCTAATAGTCACAAGTCAGCTAGTACTTTGCTAGTCAGCTACTGATTTTATCTATATAACATCAGTTGGAAAATAATCTTTCAATATAAAAAAATTCATTTAGTTAAACAGAACAATCAAAATATTAAAACAAACAAACAACAGTTCATTACTTTAACTTTATGAATGTTAAGTTTTGCCCTAATGTGAAGGCTACAGTTCTACCAACATTTTATTGCCATTTTGGCAAAGAATAAATAATCACCTCAATTAAATTAAATTAACTAGGCCAAAGAATTCTTTTGATTATATCCAACAAAGAATTTTCACTTACTGTGTCAGTTTCGTTCTCATCGAGAACCATAATCAGACTGTGACCTTGACCTCGTGGTGTCACGGGACTTGGCCTGCTTATCACTCAACTAGCTGCTAGTGGTAACAAAGGTCTGTAGATGTTGCTCAAGTTGTAGATTCCCCCTGGTCCCGGTTCATGCCGTGTTGAGACTACCTAATCTTGACAGCTTCTTTGACTTGTGTGAGTCTCCCTGTCAATTACTTTTGCCCCTCTCAATCAATGACATTATTAGCCTCAGCAATATGATTTGTGACTGCGCTTTTGTAAACATGTTTCAGATGATTTTCGCTCTGACCTGGTGTATACCTGCGGTACATTTTTGGCATCTTTCTGAATTTCTCTCGTGTTGAATTTTCTGCCCATTTCATCAATGTATTTTAATTCACAATTGTGGCACGAGACTTCGTACACGACATCGCAGGAATTTTCCGTTTCCACTTTGTCTTTGGGATATACGAAGGCTTTCCTATGTGGTCGCATAATGTGTTCTTTCATTATCCTAGCTATGCTTTCAGATAAGCCTTTGACAAATGGAATAGCCACACCGCCTTTGTGTTTGTCTTTGCCAGTTTTGTGAGTCTGTGTTGTTGTAAGTCCGTTTTCGTCCATTGAATTTGCTAATGATGATAATGACTAGATGCTCTGAGTCGCACTGAGTTTTCAGATTCTATGTGTTATTTCTGAAAATTACTTCATACCGCATAAACATCACATGTCCCGTTATATCGATTAACCTTCTGAAATGATGATATTCGCAGAATATAACTCCTTAAATAAGTGTCTATTATTTTTTACCTATTTTAAAGCAAACGAATTGTACTGATAAGGTTTATTTCTTCTTTTTTCTGTACCCCATGTCCCCCTGCTCCCACCCCCCCCCCCCCCTCCCCACCCCCGCCTCCTCCAACTAAAATGGTTATAACAGTGTACGACAAATTGCATGCATGGTTTTGGTTTTTAACTCCATTATAGTTGAAAGCTGTTTCTCTCTGAAATTGCACGACGATGAGTCGAGCCTCAGACTGAATATCAGCTCCTTCCTTAATCCGTTCAGAAGGTTGGCACTTGACTATTGTCGCCTGTGGTCGGGCTCATCGTGGTCCAACGTGGTTTTCTTCAGCTCTGGTTTCCGATTGCCACTGAGCCCTCTACTTAGTTTCATAGCAGTTTTGTGCTATTTGTGCTATTTGTCTTTTATCTTCTATGAAATAATGGTATGTTGAGTGTACTCATTAGAATCGCCTCGATATGGCGATTCTAATGAGTACACACAATTTACATTTCATGATAAAATAAGAAAATGTCCCTAAAACATCTATTTACATTTGCTTTCTTGGGCTATCAAGAGAATTTCCTAGGGACTCAAAAACGAGTTTGAATTTGCCATGGTAAATCGGTGTTCGAGTCACTGAGATTTTACTGTACACTATATTGAAGTACGGGGAGCCATTTTTACGGCGGCTACACAGCACTAACATCCTTCAGTGCCCTAAACAAACTCATAAAACTGAAACAACTGGTGACATGTTTTCTCGACTAGACTATAGACTAGCCAGTTTCGGTCAATCTATAAGGGAATTACCCTTGGGAGTAATGAACACTTTGTAGCTATGTAGGGAGAAAAAGAAGAACGTCTTGTTACAAAATACTTTAAGATATATTCCTGCAGTTTTAAAGACTGACAGAAATAACTGAACAAATTGAATTCAGATTAAAATAAACCCTGAAAATTTTCTTAATAATATACACGCCTATATATCCCTATTAATATATGATATGAGAAAGCATAGAGGTATACATAACATATAAAAAAACATAATGCGCTGATGAGACGTCCAATGCACAAAAATACATGTATTATTGTTAATATTGTGGAGCGCTGTGGTGCAGTTGTAAAGCGTCGGACTCGAGATCGATAGGTACCGGGTTCGAGCCCCACTAACAGCACTAACAGCAAGTGTTGTTTCCTTGAGCAAGAGACTTTATCCACATTGCTTAGTACTGGTTTCTACCCAGGAAAAAAGAGGGCCACATGGAAGATTAGTACTAGATTACTAAATGTGTTACCCTCTATAAATAAGGTCGATTATTATTATTAAAAACCGGGTGTTTTTGGCCTTATTTTTTGCCTTATCATTACGAAAACATGCCTATTCAAATATATTGAAAAAGTTTACCACCAAAAACTAAAAATAATCTTATATTAATCATATTTCTGCTCAAAAACATAGATTGTGGGTACTCGTTAGGACCGCCTCTAACGAGTACCCACAATCTATGTTTAGAGCAGAGAGAAAAATATAATATATACCCCTGTAAACAATGAAGTAAATCAATACCCCTGATGACAATGAAGTAAATCAATGCTTTTACAATATGTTAGCAGTCTCTGTAATCTGGACCCCTTTGATACGGACCGCTTTAAGCGAACAAGTGCCTTCGAACACGTGCAAAATGAGCAGATTCAGATCATTCTGCTCAGGAACAAAGTCTCATTTCATCACGATAACATGCCTATATAATATTGACCCCCTTAAACCCCACTTTTATAAAGTAAAACTGGGGTTTACAGGGGTATACATAATTTTTCTTATTTCTGTCCAAAAACATTGATTTTGGGTACTCGTTAGAACCGCCTCGCCGAGGCGGTTCTAACGAGTACCCACAATCTATGTTTTGACCAGAAGTATGAGAAATTTCCGAATTTTTATCTGAAAATTTTCATTTTTTTGGTGGTTAAAATGTTCGGTATATTTGAATAGGCTTGTTTTCGTAATGTGGACCTTTGCCCTCCATTCATACATTCTGTAGTATCTAAATTTAACCACTCTCTTGGATAATTCGGCAGATGACCAATCGATGATATTTTTCTTATTTGGCGCAGAAAACAGGATTTGAATTTGCATGCAATATATCCTGTTTTCTGGGAAAATTAAGAAAAATATTTCAAAATGTCGCCTGCTGAAAATTTTATCCAGAGTGCTAAGCATTAATTCAATTTGTTCGTTATTTTTATCACACAGTTCCATTGCATAAAATTATATAAGGAGGCATATAAATAATTAAATATTCGATGGTTCCCCTAATTTATATTGTACAAATGCTGTGGCATAGCAGAACACATTTTGCATAGGCATGTAAACGTATTTGGTTTGATAAATAAGACAGTTAATGATAGAATTTATTCTCAGGAGGAATACATAGCAAAATTATGTAGCTTGTTCATTCTATCATCCCGACCTTAACACAGAGTGAAGAAGAATTCTAATGCACTTGCGTATGTAACGCGACGTCTGACTGGATAACGTCAAAAAATTGGGACGGTATATTCTGCGACATACTGTCGGAAATCCGACGTCATCACGTAACGTCGCTTCCCATTGGCTGGCATTTGGTTTTACGCAGCTCACAGCACTTGTCGCTTTGTGCAAATAGTACATTTTTTCAACAGACAAAAAGTTAATAAATGCATTAGAATGGGGATAACTGCATTCAATTTTGTATTTTGGGAGGTAAACCGCCGATTTACCTCCCAAAATGACAAATTTGAATGCAGTTATCCCCTAATTGTTCTCATTTTATAAGACTAAAAGCATAGCTTTATATTTTTCCTTGCTTTTGTTTTGGATATCACCATCGCGTTCATACCCGTTTTGTTATGATTCCCCGTTTTTCCGTCAGTGAATTCAGGAACCCGCACAAATTCTTTATTTATCCAGCATACTTTAAAACCCCTTAAACTCATGAATGGCCGTTTTATCGACATATGGAAATCTTAACTTGTTTACTTTTGCAGAAATCATTCCAGCAAGCATACTTCCGTCCGCCATTAAAGTCATACATCAAAAGTTTCTTATCTGCAATAATTATAACAAAACCTCTTTCATTTGTCCATAAAATCAATTTTGTGTGCACGCTAGGATAAGTTTAGGGCATTATGGGAATTTCAATATCTAAGATGGTTCTTCATCCCATTGGACACATAAACAATGAACGATAACGAAAAGATAGACTTCCCTGTTGTTTACGGGAAAACTTTTGGCTGACTGGTGATTTTCGAAGTGTTTTGATACAGGAAGCCGACTGCTCTTAGTTAAGTACAGAACAGTTTCTGTGTACTTTAATATGTTAACAAGTATATGTAATGTGTACCTTGTTCTCCTATAATATATTATGGAAACACTGTACCTTGTTCTCCTATAATATATATTGTGGAAATAGAAGTATGCAGGGGTCTACATTATAAGGGGGAATTTTAGCATTTTGCACTTTTAAACCAGCTTTTCAATCTGTTTATTACCTCTAGCAACACTGCATTAAAGTTTCTCTTTCTCCATGCATCATGTTTAAAAGCCAATTCCATATTTTATCATTTCAGTTCGCAGCCTTTATTATTATTCCAAACGCGTAAAGTTCATCGATAAGCTCACAATAATATCAAATAAAATATGATTTCGCAATTTGTCAGTAAATTATAATATTGATAAAAAAAAAAGCGGCTTGACTTAAAAGCCTATTATGCCATTATATTGATTACTTGACAGTCTTATATTTTAGAGTACCCATTAAAATCACTTGTTTTTTTCCGCTTTCCATTACATTTAAACATTTTTCTGGGAATGATTTTTAGTGCCTTGTGAGGCTATTTAAGCGTTGAAAATCACACTCATTACGAAAACACGTCTATTCAAATATATTGAAAATTTTACAACCAGAAAAGGAAAATTTTCAGTTAAACATTCTGATATTTTTCATATTTCTGCTCAAAATATACATTGTGGGTACTCGTTTGAACCGCCTCGGCGAGGCGGTTCAAACGAATACCCACAATCTATGTTTTTTAGCAAAATAAGAAAAATAATGTATACTCCTGTAAATCCCAGTTTCACTATATAAAAGTGGGGCTTAAGGGGTTCAAAATTATATAGGCGTGTTTTTGTGATGTGAATCTTAAGAGCTGATGGTAACAAGAACAAGTGGGCCGCAACGTCAGAAAACGAACCTTCGGACATGTGCACCCAGCGAAGATTCCGATCAGCCCATGTATTCACGCAGTCCGTGTATTCACGCAGGCTGATTTGAGTCTTCGTTTCGCGCACATGTTAGAAGGTACGCTTTCTGACAGTGCGGCGCAATTCATCAAAGATTTTAGACAGATAGATTCGACTTTAATCACGAAAACATGCCTACATAACTTTGACCTCCTTAAACTCCACTTTATATAGTAAAACTGGGGTTTACAGGGGTATACATTATTTTTCTTATTTCTGCTCAAAAACATAGATTGTGGGTACTCGTTAGAACCGCCTCACCGATGCGGTTCTAACGGGTTCCCACAATCTATGTTTTGAGCAGAAATATGAAAAATATCAGAGTTTTTTTTATCTGAAAATTTTCAGTTTTTGGAGTTGAAATTTTCTATATATTTGAATAGGCGTGTTTTCGTAATGTATAACTGGTTGATGCGCAACGATACAAAATGACCTTGCAGGCAAACGAATGCCTAGATCAGCCTGCGCATTTATGCAGGCTAACCAGGCCATTCATTGTCCGCTTATAGAATCAATTGTTGCTGTAAAATATATCAAAGAATAGTGAATGCCTTAATCTGCACAGATGCGCAGGCTGATATGAGACGTCACTGTTCTCATATAACATAAGGTCCCTTTTCGTCTCATCTCTCCTCATTTTGAAACTTTATTGAAGGGATATCGTTGGTGGCCAAACTGGTCTTATATTTTATCCTGAAATGATTCATGTTTCAACTTAAATAGTTTCAACCGTTAACTCTTAAAGCGCCAATTACAACTGCAACAGACGACTAATTGAAACAAATATATGTTTTTTTTTGTTGTTTTTTTTTTTTTAAGAAAATAAGCCTTGACATTTCATGCGAATCAGACGATTCACAAGAAATATCAAGACTTATTTTCTCTGGAAAGTAAAAAATAGAATGCCTCTTCTACAAATTTTACTTAGATCTTTCCAGGTTAACTCTGTTAGGGTTTGCTGTGGTGTGGTTTCTTCTTTGCTTATTATCTCATGAACCACTTAATGAAATTTGACGAAACTTCTAAGCTGAAGCCTTACATAGTAGGGATGAAGGGTTTTTCTTTTTTGTTGTTTTTTTTTTTTTTTTTTTTTTTTTTGTTTTGTTTTGTTTGTTTTATAAAAGGAAATAAGCCTTGACATTTCATGCGAATCAGACGATTCACAAGAAATATCATGACTTATTTTCTCTGGAAAGTAAAAAATAGGATGTCTCTGCTACAAATTTTACTTGACTCTTACAGGGTTAACTCTGTGTGGTTTCTTTTTTGTTTATTATCTCATGAACCGCTCGATGAAATTTGACAAAACTTCCAAGCTGAAGCCTTACATAGTAGGGATGAAGGGGTTATATTTTTGAGACCATTGCCTATTCTTGGAGTTCTATCCATTATGAGTTCGATAATAACCCTTTCCTAAGCTTATACTTGTATTTTGACTTTTTATTTTATTTTGCTAGTTGTCACTAAAACTCAAACCGCATCGATTTCTGCATAACTTCCATGATTTTTAGCCATAGGAAAAAGCAACACGTGCATCATCATCACGAAAACATGCCAATATAATTCTGACCCCTTAAACCCCACATTTATACAGTAAAACTAGTGTTTACAGGGGTATACGATATTTTTCTTACTTTGCTAAAAAACATAGATTGTGGGTACTCGTTAGAACCGCCTCGCCGAGGCGGTTCTAACGAGTACCCACAATCTATGTTTTGAGCAGAAATATGACAAATATCAGATCTTTTTATCTTTGGGTTGTAGAATTTTCAATATATTTGAATAGGCGTGTTTTCGTAATGTTTCATGAAGTATTTAATAAAGAAAACTACTGATGCAAAGTAAGATATGTACTATGCAGAGCATATATACAGCGGCAACAGCACAAAAATCTCAACAGCCCGATCTATGACACATCAAAACTGTTCATCAACTAGGACATACTACTGCCTTGTTTTCATATATCTGGAAATAACAATATCATTTTCATCATCATGCGTTATATTTTTTTTATTATTTTAACAAAAGCAACTCAAGAATCTACAACGATATCTAAAATGTTTGGCTCAAGCTCCTTAGAAAATTATTACATTTAAGCTACTGATTTTTTTTTTTTTTTTTTTTTTTTTTTTGCAACACTTTTTTTCAAGTTTATTTATTAACTGTAGCACCATATACACGAAGACAGAGTCTGATAAAGAAAAACAACATACGAGAGCGAAAAGGCTCCTTCAAGAGTGTAGGAAATAATAAGATTAAAATCATGTGTGGGTACGGTTTAACTGTCAGTTGTTGCTCGAGTTTACCCAGATTAGTTTTTTTGCTTGACATTGTTCATACATGTACCACGTTTATGACGTTGTATCCATGTTAATGCGACGTTGTATAAGCATCATGACGTTGCATCGACGTTAATGCTACTTTTTATACATTTGTAGATGTCATGACGTTGCATCGACGTTAATGCTACTTTTTATACATTTGTAGATGTCATGACGTTGCATCGACGTTAATGCGGTATCGTATGAACGTAATGTGCCCGCTGGGTTGGAAGGTGTATTATCTATTTAAATGTATGTCATTTGGAAATTGACTTAAATCATTTCTGTGGCCAATTATTCGATACTTCACTGCAAATTTTGCAGATCCCGATAACGCGTTCTTGATCTGCATTGTTTGTCAGTGTACCTTTTCAGAGCACGAGACATTAATGGGTAAATAGCATGGATTTCAATTTATGTAGCTATCTGTTTAAGGCTTCTAAAAATAGGTTTTTATAGAAATTCTTAATTCATTATAATGACTATCTCTACAACAGCTTGCTGAAAAGTAATAAAATGTTCATGCTTCTCTTAAAATTACCCTAAAATCAAACTCAAGTCTAGCGCGAAAGCAGATCCCAAACAATACTGTACAACTTTGCAGTCACAATATGAAGACTTATTTCTGGACAATCAAGTATGCTAATACTTTAAGATTCCAAAGCTCACAAGGGTACACAGATGCACTGGCTGGTAAGGGTCCTTGTCTTTCAGTTATGCCAAAAAGAACATATTTTCCTGGGGGCATCCCAAAAGAATAATGATTAAGAAGCGATGCGATTCCAATTATTATTATTTGCTCTTGATTAACGCTCAGTATGCTGGGGAAATTTCAGCAGACGACATTTTGAAATATTTTTTTATTTCATCCCTGTAAATAGGGTTTGATAATCATGCAAATTGTCTGCTCCTAAAAAGACAATTTGCTTAAAATATCAACCCTATTTTGCGGGGAAAAGAATAAGAAAATTATCAACAATTTGTCGTCTGCTGAAAATGCCCATAGAGTGGTAACGGTTAAAAATTATCAATGTTAGATTCTGGATAGTTTTCAAATTATTTCTAGATATATAATGGGACGTTAACAGAACTATCTCTGTCAAAAGCTTGGCACTCTGGGTAAAATTTTCAGCAGACGACATATTGAAATATTTATCTTATTTTTCCCAGAAAACAAGTTTTGACATTACATGCTAACTGTCTCAACTGGAGACAATTTGCATGTAATGTCAAATCCTGTTTTCAGGGAAAATAAGAAAAAATATTTCAAAATGTCGTCTGCTGAAAATTTTATCCAGCAAGCAAAGTGATACCACAACTATCTCTGTCTAAAATAAGCACTGAAGGAGTTATAAAGGTTTTCTCATCTACGGAACGCGAGTTTTGTAGCCTATTTATTAGTAGCTTCGTTTGTTGTTGAAGATAAGCGAGTTTTAGTATGATTAAATATTTACAATGGCTTCATTTGACTATCTGTAGATTTTGAAACAATTTTCAAGTCAAAGAAGCATAACGTAAATATTTCCCAGTGTCTATGTAATCAATGAAGAAAAATTTGAAGAGTCACACGCTCCTTGAGACAATAAAAACTATTTGCTGACAGGAAGGAGGCCATATATTTTAAAATGTTGACAAACTTTACGTCAGAATGCAAAGCTCATTGTAATGCAATATGCTTCGACGCCAGCAACCACATTTAGAACATTTATGTTAGACCATACTGAAAACAATCCCAAGTGTGGTTTGTCTGTCTGTCTGTGAAAGATGCAGCCAGTAGTACTGGCATAACAGAAAGGCGGCGTGCAAATAACTTGTTCACTGAGGAGCAAAACAAACCGCATCTAAAATGTGGTCATGTTCTTGGTTTTCTTGTATTCTGTCTTCAGATCGCCAATGAGCTATTTGCTTTGCGAGTGTTTGTGAGTATGAGTTTTTCATTGTGATATTTCACTGATGAGGTAGAGGACCGAATATACATTTGATATTTGGAGCTGCATGAAAATTAAGGGTGAGATTTTGCGCGAATTTAACTATCTAAGCCCATGCGCCCTAGTATTTTACTGACTTTTCCAAGGCGATTCCTCTAATGCAGTTCTTCTATGATCGGTGGTTCCATCTGTGGCATTTTTGTCATTGCTTCTCATTCCATCTTCATTTGGTGCTTCGGGGAAGACCGTGCTTCCTCGATAGTGATGTTTCCTGGATACCTTCGGCATACTACGTACGTTCTTACCTTCGTGAAAAGCTAACCACTATACACGCGTTGCTATAAAAGCCGGCTTCTATAGCAACGTTGTACTAGTGATATGTGCACGTATTTTGATATATGTCCCCGAAGTCATTAAACATTTACTGCTCACCCAAAGAGCAGAGACGAGACACGTGCTTGTGTAACGCTCCCAGGGACACCTATCCCTATATCACGGCATATGTAGATCCATCCAAGCGCTGTACCCAGATACAGCGTTTACCGGGTTGTCCTGGTTGTCCACTAAGTTAAGCATTGTGTTCATCTATCCAGGCACTCATCACCATGTGCGTTACTCAACGTTTGGAAAAATCGAAATATTCGATCCGTTTATGTACAGTCGAAACTCGTTATCTCAGTCCAGTTGACTCTCTGAAATACTTCGAGATATCCGTACCTCGACATATCAGATTTGCAGAATTTAGGGAAAAAATAATACCCGCATTTCACAAGTGCATATGTAATTTGACTACTGAAGTTAGCTATAATATGGAAAATATTGTGGAGTCATATTCGAGATAAGCGAAGTCGATATAACGAGAGTAGACTTTTTTACGGCTCCACAGCAAAGCTATCGATAAGACCTGTTCAACTATTTCATTACTACAGATTGGGCAACTGTGTAGAAATCATAGATACAAATGAAACATGTAAACAAGCATTAAATGAACGGATGTACGATTGAGGAAACCCAACGTTATACAAGGAGGAAGAATAGTTTTCAATCTCACAAAATGTCATTCCATGAAGAATCAGTATAAAATATTAGTATTATAAGGTCAGTAGCTGCCTTTGACCAAAAATCATTCGGGTTAACTATGCGGTCATGTGCGTGCCCTGCGTATTCGGACAGTCAGACCTAAGCAAACAATGTCGACCCAGATCAGACGCCGCCTACTGTGGCGTCTGATCAGAGTATACAGTGTTTGTCACTCATTCAGCAGTTTTAGCCATCAACAGGTAGCAACACGGGCTTGTTCAAATTTTAGGATATGTATGTAAGGAGTTAAGCTCGAACATTTAGGATATATAAAGTAGTATTTACAATAGCGGATGTTTAAGGTCTTATTGGAAAGAAGTACAAATGGCCAAAGAGAGAGGTGATAATCAAAATTCTTTTTTTTTTCTAAAAGATAATACCCCATGTAAACAGCTGAAATTACAGTTAGCAGCGGCGTAGCTAGAACGGAATTATTTTTACGCACACCCAGAAAAAAATCTAGGAAAGTCTTCCTGATATTGCTTCCAAGATGGGGACTGCTATAAAACTAAATATTTGCTCCTAGTGGCAACTCTTTAAGGAAACAAAAATCCTTTTAAGAGCAGCGTCCATGATAAAGGAGGAAAACAATATTTAATTGATCTCTCTTTATTACATTTTTTTTCTTTTCTGCGTAACCCATGGTAACACAATTCATATAATCTTGGAACTGCACCTAAATAAATACCGCATGGACAAAAAACTAAATTATGAGACAGTTAATGACATTTTCACAGCATATCAAGATTTAAGCGAAACTCAAGTCGCGCATAATAGTTTACTACATATATGAGACTTGTCAAGTTCCTGGATGATGTGTGACTCAAAATGTTATATATGCAAATCTGGCTAGAACTAAAATTTACAAAAACATCACGAAAACATGCCTATATAATTTTGATCCCCTTAAACCCCACTTTTATATAGTAAAACTGGGGTTTATAGGGGTATACATTATTTTTCTTATTTGAGAAACATGAAAAATATCAGAATTTTTGTACGAAAATTTTCATTTTTTGGAAGTGAAATTTTCTATATATTTGAATAGGCATGTTTTCGTAATGACGAGAAATAGTTCACGCAAGAAAACTAGTTTGCTTAAGTATAAAAATTGCACATGTACAGAAATAATCGTACGTTTAACTTTAACTTCAATGAACTTATAACCAATAAATATTACATATTAAAAACCATAAGACAAATAGACGCCAACATAGCTGAAAATGTAATTCTTCAAAATGTCACACTTTGATTTTTGAACCTTGTTTGTCTGGCAAATTACAGTGTTCCTCATCCATCATGGCAAATACTAAACAAATGAAAATATACTTTATTTTATACGCAAGCGGTTTAGACCTTCATCGGTTTGTGCATGCTTGCACTGCCTGCGCATGCGTGCAATGATAAGTATACACGAAGCGGAGGTTTTACGCGCGCAGAGAAAGCCCCTTCACGAGTGCGAATCCACGCAAGCTAATAAGTGCATTTGGTGTATTGCAGTAGCGTATTGTTTTCCTTTGTTCAGAGACTCAATTGTTTCAACTTTTAGCAATCTCAAGCTGAAATGAGAAAACAGAAATGTTCAAAGAAAATATGGCTTGAATTTTCATAGAGGCAAATTGAATGACGTTGTTTCAAGCATTCCTTTTTGAGACACTTTGAATAAAACATCAAGCTAAATTTTCTGTCAACTAAGAAAAGCAATGTCTTTGATCAAAGCATTCAGCAAGCATTTCTAGCATTACAAATGAGATCATGTCAATACAACCTAAAAAGCAGAAGCATATGATCCGCAACGTTAGATAATGTGCCCTCTGACATATGCGCCCCATGCATCACGAAAACAGGCCTCTATAATTTTGACCCCCTTAAACTCCACTTCTATATAATAAAACTGGGGTTTACAGGAGTATACATTATTTTTCTTATTTCTGCTCAAAACCACAGATTGTGGGTACTCGTTAGAACCGCCTCGTCTAGGCGGTTCTAACGAGTACACACAAATTATTTTGAGCAGAAATATGAACATGTCAGAATTTTTTATCTGAAAGTTTTCTTTTTTTTTTTTTTTTTTTATTTATTTATTTTGTGGTAAAATCTTCATGTTTTCCTAATGCAACGAGAATTCAAAGCAGCTTGCACATCAGAGTCTTCGTTTACCGTTCTGTTATATGTAGACTGCGTTCATTTTTCATGCAAATTGTCTCCACATTTCGGCGAATTTGCTTTGTTTGTGTTGAGGTTTTACGGCCCAGTCAACCCAATGGGGTCATGTCGAGCGCGGTTAATTTACCTAAGCACACTTTACTGGGCAGGCTTAGTCCTCTAAGCGGTTAACCAGTATTGTGCATATTCTTTCGCCAGAAACTGACAACTGCCCTTGCAGGCAAGTTGCATATCAAAGCCTTTTTTTCAAATAAGAAAAAATAATCCAAAATTTAGACATACGTGCCAAACAGATTCATTTCAGCCTGAGCATTTGCACGGTCGGATCAGAGTTTTCGCCAGCGCTCTTTGAATAGCCAGGGTTCCTCGATTTTTGTTTCAAGCGAACAAGAAAGACGTACTGTGAATGCGTGAACTCTAAGTCTTCGTTGTGGCTCTTGTCCGAAGGTACATTTTCTCATGTTGAGACCTACATCTTATTTATTGCTGTTCTTTCTGAAATTGTAAAGCTATAAAGTGCCAGTCACAACTGCAGTAGACGATATATCGTCTACTGCAGTTGTGACTGGCACTTTGAAGCTATACTTTTATATATATGAAATTGGTCTAAGAACCTCTAAGACCTCTGGCTGTTGAGTTATGTTAGTTCCATCCTGTTTCGTGCCTCGTCCTTGTGTCTGTTATTTCCTGTCTTTCGTTTTGATCACTTTAGTTATGGAAAAGGGAGCTGGTTGCCTCACTACAGTCGAACTTCAATGTCTCGAACATCTTTGGGACCATAGAAATTTGTTCGAGCTATGGGTAGTTCGGGCCACTGAGGGATAATGATGGCGCTAGGTCGGAAAGCAAATAGCGATAATATAGGGAAACCTTTTCGATTCTCTACACAAAAATTGTATGTTGTGTGTACTCATTAGAATCGCCCCGATGATGTTATTCTAATGAGTACACACAACAAACAATTTATTTCATGATTAAATCAGAATTTTTTCTTAAATATTTTTCTCGAGGTATCGGAAGAATTTCGTAGGGACTAAAAACGAGTTCGAATTTGCCATGGTAAGCAACTGTTGTTCGAGCTATTGATGTTCGACTGTAGTTACAGAGGACCGTCGTTATAACGACAGTATTTGTCCCCCAAGATGTTGCTGTTAAAAAGAATCTGCCACTCATAACATGTACCAGAATTATAAATGATAAAAAGCTTTTTTTTTACCTTATTTACTCCAAGAAACATATGCTGTGGATATATTTGTTAGAATCGCCTCAATGAGGCGATTCTAACAAATATCCACAACATATGTTGTTGTTTTTTTTTTTTGGATTATAAGTTACAATATTCCTGAGTATCTCTAATTGTCTATCTCATTTTGAGCTAAGGAATCGTTCCATTCTAATTGTCGTTATAACGAATTTTGTCGTTATATCGAATGTCAGTATAAAGAGGGCTAATTATAGTATACGTTCTAGCTGTGAATGTTCGTATTTGTTCGCTCTTTCTCTCGGTATCGGAGGTAGCCTGCGATCTGTGATTATGGCAATTTCTAAACTCATTACGAAAACACGCCTATTCAAATATATAGAAAATTTCACCTCCAAAAACTGAATAGTTTCAGATAAAAAAAAACTCTGATATTTTTCATATTTCTGTTCAAAACATAGATTGTGGGTATGTTTTTGAGCGTGAATAAGAAAAATAAATTATACCCCTGTAAACCCCAGTTTTACTATATAAAAGAGGGGTTTAAGGGAGTCAAAATTACATAAGTATGTTTTCGTGATGTTTATTATTTTTTACACTTAATATGAATCGTCTTCTAGACATTTCAAACCGCATTTTCACTGAAAATTAATACAAACAAATTAGAAAAGTAATCTGCTACAATTTCGCTCGGTGCAAATTAGAAAAAGTAATCTGATACAATTTCACTCGGTGCTTAAAACAATCTGACAATATCTTTTACTGTTTTCTTCTTATTTAAAAAAGACTCAATGTATGTATATCATAAAAGTAAGCACATACCATTCACAAACTTCTGGGTCGTTTTTATTATAATACATTGGTAACTTTCCTAAAAATACTACAATACAGTCGACTCTCCAGGGGCTCTTTGAAATACTTCGAGATATCCGTGCCTCGACATATCAGATTTGCAGAATTGAGGAAAACCTAATTCGATTAACCACATTTAACAAATATATGTGTAACTCAAATATATGTGTAACTGGACTCTTGAAGTTAGCGATATATTGAAAATATTGTGGAAAAGAGGAGCAATTTCTTGGAGCAATTTCTCCTCTTTTCCACAATATTTTTACATGTTGTTAGATTTTCATGTTTAGGCAGCGACCAGATTTTCACTTCGAGATAAGCGGTTATTCGAGATAACCGAGTTCGAGGTAACGAGAGTCGACTGTATATACAGGAAATGTCTCAGTCACGAAACACAGCCTTCCCGAGGCACAGTGAATAGAAGAGATCAGGGACATACAATGTCAATACAAACGCCACATATAAAAAACTCCGAACACGAACAAAGAAGAACTACAACAGTGACAGGCATTGAAGCAGTGAAAGTACAATGTAATCTCAGTACAACAACCTCTCCATAGGAAGTCATGAAATTGGGCATTGTATGGAAGTAAAGTGGCTGCTGTATATATGTTGCAAAATGGAAGCATTGCAATTGGAATGGTAGTTGTCACGGGAAAGGACGTGCGATCGGAATGGTAGCTGTCATGGGAAAAGCCGTTGCAATCGGAATGGTAGTTGTCATGGGGAAGGCTGTTGCAATTGGAATGGTAGCTGCAATGGGAAAGGGCGTTGCTATCGGAATAGTAGTTGTCACGGCAAAGGACGTAGCAATCGGAAAGGTGATTGTCATGGGAGTGGCCGTTGCAATCGGAAAAGTAGTTGTCATGGGAAAGGCCGTTGCAATCGGAATGGTGGTTGTCACGGGAGTTGCCGTTGTTGAGAAGCGAGCATTATTGGACCGGAAATTCTGTTGTACTAGCAACGAAAACAGTGACTGAAATGTCAAATATGTTTATTCATTTCTCAACATCAGACTAAGACAAACAACTGGAATAATCTCATGTTCTTTGATGAACTCGGGGATTAAGACTAAAATTTGTAATTTCACATACTCATGGAGTCAATGAAAGGTTGTTGTTGAGATAAGGTGCAAACAGTGCCAAAACACACACCTCGTATGAAGCCATCGCCGCACGAACAAAGAAGAATCACAATAGATGAACCGCCTTGTACGGGGTGAGGCTTAAGTCATTTTTACTCGAGCGAATCTCCCTCTTAATTCTGGTACAGCTCCAAAATTACAAAAATATAAGTAAAGATACCCAGGAAATGCACGATCACGAAGCACAGCCCTCCCAATATTCGGTCTGCCTCATCAGTGAACCCGCACAGTGGAACATATATACTCATAATACTATGACGAAACGAGACAGGCGATCTGAATGAAGCCAGAACACAAGAAAATCACAAACAGAACCACGTAGGACCTGATCACAAATAAAACTGAATAAAACAAGAATGAAAACTTGCGCTACCACCGAAGCCATCACCAAAGTGATACAAATGATTCACCTTCTGTAACTGCAGTCTCAGGAGTGACAAAAAGCATAACAGATTTCATTAAGTCTGTTCTTGAGACATAATGAAAAGAAAACTCAACATCACTCTCATCCCTAAAAAATACCGCGCCCA